>JAOVVB010194088.1:0-11003 GCA_028570985.1 Heterobranchus longifilis
GGGGGTTTTCGGGAAAGAAGGGAGAAAAGGGGCAAAGGGGTGGCACTGTAATCCGTGACTGAACAGGAGATGACAACGAGAGGGGAAGGGAAGGGAAGAGAGGAAGAAGGCATATCCTCTCTGCCCACACCGCAGCTCTGAATAGGGAAGGCAGATGTGGAGCAGAAAGAAAATGACAGCCTTCTGCATGTGTGTTTGGAGGTTAGTGTGGTGGAGGGGAGACCAACACGGAGGGGTAAGAGGCCGGGCGAACCACTAAACTGTAAAGTTAATGGGAATGATTTACAGTAGTTTGTCAAAAGTTTGAATTTGTTCATTTTCAATGTTTCACCCTGATACAAGCTTCCCTTACTGCGAAAGAAAATTAATCAAGTGTGTGAATAAACTTGATTTTATGTAGTTTCGAGGCAGCTCGTGGCATTTTTTTTTTTTCTTTTGGCACATAACAAATACATCCACAGGAAAGGTCTTTAATCTCCTGCACTGCTATAAAAGTTTGACAGAGGTCTGAGATGAGAGAGAAAGGGATGAAATGCACAATAGAAACAAAGACAAAATACACTTGGCTCGCATCCCTATTCACCAGAAGAGTATTATTGAAACAATCTGGAGCTGGCACTGGTAGATAAAGACCAGTCTTCCTCCCTGCAGGACGTGGAGGTTGCACAGCAGAATGACTGTGTTTGGGATGAGAGGCTAATGACAGCAATAAGAAAAGGTGTAGATCACGGCCTGCAAGCTAGGGCACGCACAGAGGACGGGTTTAAATTCCAGAGGTCAAAGGGATCCTCTAATTTGTGCTCGCAAAAAAACACTAATTCACTCCAACCAAATCCCTGAGTGAGACACAAAACAGACTCCTCACAATCAGCGCTCATACTGACAGCCATTGCCAAAAACACCACTGATAAGAAGAAGCTACCAGATGTCGTGAAGTATAGGATGGATAGACAACAGAAGGACATTTCTCTCTTTTATCTTCACATTTTTATTTGATTCCCAGAACCGCCTTAGCGCAGAAAAGAACAGGCAGTTAATTCCAAGTAGCAGTCATATAAGACCATAAGCACTCAGAAAAAAGTATTCAAAACAATTCTATGAAACTCTTTTTTACTCCATATTGACAGAGGGAAATTAAACAACAATTGGAGGACATTTCTTTTCTCGTACAGTGTCAACTTGCACCATATCAGCAGTGTTATGTGCAGGCTGTGACCAAATAATGAGGTGCAGGCTTTCTCCCACCCCCATGTGGGTTCACAGAGGGCTGCGCTCTCTGCCCAATCATGCACCACTGTGCCGGAGACAGGCCGGTTAATCCGCAGTGTCATTGTTCTCAGACAACAGGGGAGATTGAAGTGAGCAAATGCACGGGCCGGCGGCATTAGGACTCATTTCCCCCGGGCACAGCAGTCGTCCTGGAGACGCTGTTGCAGGTTTATGGAAAGACTCTCAGGGATTGTGAATTAATCCCCTTGTCTCCTGGCTTTAATTATCCACAGACGCACGGTTTTAGGGAATCTTTTGTACACAACTCTGGGCCGGGATTGAGGACAGGCTATGGAGAAAGGTGATAAACTCATCTAGATACAGGGCAGTGCAATGATATGAAGTACAAACACAGAGATACTCGTGTGTTGTACTGTAGATTAAAACCCAGCGAATGCGGCAGATGGCAAGTGATCACCGTGGAGTAGTGCGGCATCTCTTCCCAAACATTATTCATTACCTAAATGACAACAGCTGCAGCTGTAATACGAATATCTATGCAGAATAGTTAGGTAATAATAGTAGGGGTTTTAGCTGCTGTTCTAGTTTAGATTTTATAGAAAACAACCAAAAGTGGGCATTTAAGTTTAAGTGCAAATATGTGCGTATATTTCCAACACATTCTCATAAATGGGTCGTATAATAAATACGAAAATGTATGCACAACAGTTTGTAGATATAATACGTGTTCCATTTTAAATACATGTGCCGGTCGAGTGATACACGCGTCATTAACGGTGCAATTAATGTTGTGAAACTGAAATAATTTGGTAGGTTTAGGCTACAAATGTACTTAGTTAGCAACAAAACGACTTGGTATGGTTAGTAAAAAAACATGGGGATTGGCATTAAAATACCTACTTCCGTGTTTTGTTTTAAATACATGTGACAGTCGTGTGATACACACAGACTCAAACTCCGGTCTGCTCGCCCACGCATTTATAATTACAGTGCATTACTTTTTGTAGTCATTGGTTGTGTATATACTCAGAAATTAACGCTACGCACCGACTACACTAATGCGTGGTTAAAAGTTTATCTCTGGCTTTAAAGGAATGAAAACAGAAGGACTATTTTTTGGTTGAACAAATGCTTTACAACTATTTTTATGCAAGAATGTGTAAAAAGTCTCCCTTTTTAAAACAAATAGAATATTTTTTTCAGCAAATGTGCACAGTGTGATCAATTTTCGTACCGGGGTATACCGTGAAACCTATATATCGCTGCAACCCTAGACGAAACTAAATATATGACCTTTGATTAAATGTTGGATTGAACATATTTGTTGTGTGATAAAGTCCAAATCCATTAAATTTTTTTGTAGTTAATCTAAACCATCATAATCCTTCTCATCTCAGACTGCCCCCATCAATCAGATCATCCTGTCAGATTATACACGAGATCTCAATCAAATTAATCCCATTGATTCGTGTAATGCCCTAGCCTCGACCTCTGCGGTGTCAAATACTGCAGGACTATTCCCATAAATCTCCTTCCGTGAATACCAGACCACGACATCTGCCACTGAAACCTGCGCAAACATCAATACTAAGCCTATACAGACACTAACACCAGCCTATATTTAGAAGGCCATCTCTGCTGCGAGGCCACACGGTTTACTCCTCACTGTGTTTATAGAGATGTTTAGACATTCTCTCCCTATACAACACCTACTGATGAGCGATGAGAAAGCCTGGCCAATATGTAAGCCTGGAATGCATCACAATACCCTGGCACCGCCTTTCACGGCCTGTGTGTTTGGTAACAAACGCTGCATTTGAATTCCAATGGAGGCCAATAGCGTATTGCGTTAAGGTGATTACTATCTGATGACAGTGTAAAGTATCACTTTTCAGGTTTCATTCTGTACCAGCCCTTTCTGCCAATTGCTGCCCAGTGTAGCCATTGTCCCTCCAAACACTGTTTTAAAACTACACAGGAAAAAAAAGTAGCAAAGCCTGTGTAAGATGAATATTGAGACAAAGTAGGGAAAAAGTAAGGACAAAAATACATAATCCTAACAAAGGAATGATGAATTGTATTATGCAGGGCTGTTGGCGTGTAAAAACAACACCAGCTGTTATTTCTTTAGCAAATGCTTACCTTGACATTTCCTAACAATTTGAGCCCGAGGCAGGAGAGGGAAAAAAAAAAAAGTCCACTTATCTGCACTCTCATGCTCATTAAAAAAAAAAGTTAACTACGGTATGATTAGAAGAGAGAAGTCTCAAGCTACAGCCTGAGATTCGAGTAATTATTTTCCAATAAAAGCCTGAAGTCTCATCACAGCCACAGCTGAGATCAAGGCCGAGTCGCTGTCACCACACTGCCGCTTCAATCTTATTGGCAAAATGAGAGCGGCTTCAGCTGCGAAAGGGCACACAGCAAGAGACTGCCTCCCCTTTAACATTTCACACTCCATCAAGCCCATTAGCAGATTGGATTTCCCAGCTCATCCCTGCCACTGATTACTGATATACCCTACTGCCAGTCGAACCCCCTCTAATGACTCGTCAGCTCGCCAGCCATTTGTCTTTTTTTAATGTCAACGATACACAGTATTTGAGCTCCTTATAGATGAATAATTCATCGCTGCACGGCAGGGATTTTCACCTTTGGCAAAACTTATTTTGACCGTTCAGACTTCATATTTGAGGTTTAGGTAGCAGACTAACACTCGTGCAGTGTGGTGTGAGGAAATTCAGCAGGTTTTCTCAGAACAGATGTCCAAAGCAAAGTTTAAATGTGGATTAACTAAATCTGGAAGATTCTTCAACCCGCAACACTTTCCATAAATAATAGCTATCTGTATTCACCACACGTGGAGAGAACAGAAAGACAATTCTTCCACATGAACAGCAATAGCACCGCTGAATTATTTAGAAAAAACAAACTGTGTGAATAATGAAGAAGTGACTGTTAAGCCGCTCATTATGGTAGGCTAATTGGGCATCATTCGAGCCATTTAAATGAGCTCTCCCAAAGCATTTGGTGTTACCTAAGGCTCCGAACCCAGGCTTGGTATTAATGCAATGCAAGATTAGTTATTACTTAGCTCTGACAACAAACATATTGTTCCAACTAATGCAGCGAGATCGTGCCAATAGATCGGCTCCCTAATCACCTGAACCCTGCAGAGAGAGAAGTGGCAGGGGTCCTGTAATGCAAAAAAAACACCCAGTGTGGGCTCGGCTATACAGCCCTGCATTCCATGATAAAAGAAAAGCATCTACTTAAGAGTCGCTTAAAGGCCCAATCATGAAGTTCAGCAAACAGCCCCATCTCATTGCCAGAGCACTGAGGGAGGGTAACGAGTGTCATCTGTTTGGAGCTTTTAGAGACCCACATAAACAAAACCCTCAGAAAAATAAAACCAAACTTTACAATTTTGTGAAAGGAGACAAACCACAAACAACTGACCACTGGTCTGTGTCTTGTTAATGTTTTTTTTTTAGCAGAAGATTGTTTTACATCTTAACATTATATTATAAATGTTTCATGAGTGACTGTCTAATGCAGTAGGTCACAGAGGCTAAAGCTGCTACGATTAGTCCATCGACAGAAAAACTATTTTGATAATCGATTCATCGTTAAAGTAATTTTTCATGCAAAAATGACAGAAAATGCTGTTTTATATCACATTAAACTGAATGTCTTTGCGTTTTGGACTAAACAAGACATTGGACTTTAAGAAACTAGGATCAACATTTTTCACTATTTTCTGACATTTTATTAGAGTTGGGTAAGGTTTGAATTTTATCGATTCTGATTCTGCTTAACAATTCCCAGTTTTGATTCCAATAAGATAAAAAAAAATGTTTAGAAAACAAAAATGTCTTTAGTCTTTTCAGAGCTTACTTTGACTTTTATTGATTCATTAAAATAAGTCAATGTAAAGTTAGTTGGATTCAGTTCGAATCGTTTTTTAACGGGTACATGGTTCTTGGCAATTTGCTATCGGTTCTAATCGGTTTTTGGTTCCCAACCCGACATATTATAGACCAAATGATTCATGGATTAATCAAGAAAATAATCCTCAGATTAATCGTTACAGAAACAATAGTTAGCTGCAGCCCTAGAGGTCCTTAACAGCAACTGAGTGACATTTCAGTGAATAAAAAAAAAGATGACAAAGTAAAAGCTCTGAAACATTGAATCCAGCTGTCGTTAAATGGCCAAATCACAGTCAAGGTCTGACACTGAGTGGCGAGAGGAATAACAAGTCACTGCTGGCAGCACCAGCCAGCAGACTGTGGATAACCTACCAAGCCCCCTCGTGAATGGCACACACTCACCTCACCCGGGCTGGTGGTGTGGCACAGTGCGGCCGGCGGCCCACACCTTCATGCTGTGCTTTCCTTTGGCACGAGGTGAATGACCTACAGTCTGTGTGAAGTGTTTGAGCCAGTCATAAGAGAGAGACCAGAAAACCACTTGCATAAGAGAGGACAAGAGAAGACGGGGCCATCCAGGTTTGCCCCGTCTGCAGCTGAGGTCACAGGACCTCGAAAGCATGTATCCAAAGTAGGGCTGGGCAATATGACGATATGTATCGTCAAACAACATAAAAATGACTATTGTATATATTATTCTGTATCGCTTTTATTGCAGTGTCAAAAAACCAGCAGCTGAACTGCATTACAACAATATTTACGTCACTTGGACGACGCTTCACGTTCTGATTCTTGTAGTTGTGAGAGAAGCAGGAGCCGCTGTTTTGCTAACGAGATGCGGACACGGACTCAACACAACCAAAACAAGAAGAGCTTTCTGTCAACTTCTGTTGTTTGGACGTAGTTTGGCGACAAAAACTCCAGACCAGAAAAAAAAGACCAGAAAACCATCTTTTGCAAAAAAAGTTTGCTACACGCCAGTCCCCACTACATTTGGAGTGCACAACATGCCTTTTTTCTTCTTCACCTTAAATGGGTAACGTTAGACTACGGTACACAGAAGACATGCTATATCATGATATATATCATTACAGAGATATGAAATGACCTGTATTGGGATAGAAGATTTTGGCCGTATCTCCCAGCTTTAATCCAAAGCTTGAACAACGGACGGCACAGGAATCTTTAACAGATTAAGATGCTTGCTTCATAAATTAATGCATACGTACACATCAAACCAGTCACTGCTTTCATGATTATCATTTAAGCAGAGCAGACAATGAGCGTGACTGGTTCTCATCCATTTTTCATTTTGAAAATGAGTGGCTCTAATCTCGGAGGGCTGTTAGAGTCTTAAATGACTTCCTGGGATGCTGCCAACTTTGGAGTTCTGCAAACTAAGGAATTTTCCACTGGTTAACTTCCTAAATAGATGGCATTACTTCAGTGTTATTGCACTGCTCGCTTCAATCAATGCACATTTCTATCATGTCTGGTATAGTGATGAACTCTTTAATCCTTTGTAAACGTGAACATTTTTGAGGGATTTTTTGGGGTTTATCTGGGGAGGAGTGGCATACGCATGTTGTGGCAAGAAATGAAAAACTTACTCAATGCATTTTAAATTATCTGAGGGAATTAAAATGAATGGCCACCATCACAAATTCATCATCAAAGTCATCTTGTTTTTTCACAAACATCTGAATGGGAGTTGTTTATATGTCACGACTGCATTCGCTTTCAAAAGGACAACAGGAAGACAATTTCACGCATGCATCCCCCCCCACTGAGAGAGTAAAAAGTCCTGACAGCGTAGAACAGTGTTAACCAAGGACAGCCAGGACAAGAAGGAAATGCACTCCTCACTGAGCATCACTGCATTAGAAACTTCACGCGGCCGTAAGCACTTTCCTGCGCGGAAGCAGCATGACATAAAAATGCTGACCCTGAGGCCACAGAAAGAGATCAAATAGGCTCAGTGCACGGATGTGCTTGAAAAAAAATGAGGGAAAAAGAGAGAAAATCAATAATCCAAGAATCATGATCTACTGAGTTGACTATAGTGAAAAATGTCTCTGGTGTAGCAACTGAGTGAGGAGTTAAAAGGGAGAGCAGAGACATCTTGGACTTTTTTTGTTGTTGCTTAGTATAGGAAAGAAAAATGCAGGTGGGTGTTGGAAGAGCTGGAGACTGGGAGGGTTGAGAGAGTGGGAGTTTGTACTCGTGTGACCGTCTCCCAACCACCTGTCTGCAGACGTGCCCAGAGGAAACCATAAACAAAACCGCTCTCCATCCAAATGACACTTAGAACTAAGGGGTCGCACCGAGTTATCGGCCGAACATCTGCATCGGCCGATAACTCGCCTTGTTGACTGCCTGCAGTCACAGATGGCACCTGCCGAGTTTATCTGCGGTGACGCTTTTAAAAAAAAATTTTTTTTTTTTTTCACATGAATGAAGGTTATATTAAATGTTGTTTCTTAAATATGTAAGATTGAATTTGTGCTCCTTCAAAAGATACTGCAATTAAGTGTAAAACATTTCTGGGGAATAAATAACAACAAAAACAAAATAAACAACAACAAAACATTGGCTATCAGCCATCAGCCAAATTGTATCAAATTGCATCGGTATTGGCCCAGAATTTCAGAAATTCTGGGCCAATACCGATGTTTAAAATAACAATTTGACCGATAGCCGATACCAATGTTTTTATGTTGTTGTTTACTTTGTTTGTGTTGTTATTTATTCCCCCCTTTTTTGCAAGGGCAACAAATAAATCTTCATCATTAAAAAAATAACTGAACTGTTTTAAAGTCATGTAATCATACAAACAACTTTTAAAATAACCCTCTTTCATATGAAATTTTATTTATTTTTATTTGTTTTTTGAAAAATAACTGCTTCAAAAGCGTTTTTAACCTTTCAACACAACATTTAGCCGGCGCAAAATTGATGCAACACAACAGATAAATATCGGCCACTGCCATCGGTGAATGTCATCTTATTTGCCAACTGCAGTCAATAAGGTGAATGTTCGAATGTTCCCTACTTACTAATAATGATAACATCCTCCCAAACGAGAAAAACACAGATCCTGACTTCGGATTATCAAGTGGGAATGTCCCCGATGAGACATTTCTGTTAAATATCAACGATTTCTTGGAAACAAACAAAACAATCACTTGAAATATAAACACAGTATCATTGTTTACCCTTCATTCCGATCACCACATCTAGTGATTTCAAAACAGTCTGCTATGACTACTTGAATGACTCAAATTAAACAGTGAAGCAAAAACAGGAAGCAGCATCTTCACAGATTTATACACGGGACGTGGTTCATCTGCAGCCTGGCCTTTGTCACGTTTCTGTGAAGCCACATCACTCCTAAAGCACAAACATCTCCCTCCACACTCAACTCTTCTTCTTCTCCTCAGGGGAAAGATGGAGAAAACAGATAGGTGGGTATACAGATTGAATTGTGCTTTATAATCAACTCTGCCACATCAGAAATTGTCAAATGCCAAATCAGTAAGCACTTCCAGGACTTTAGAGGTCATTTTGAGTGAAGCCAAGTCTCTGTATCTGTAACCTGAATACTTTCACCAGATGGAAATCACAATCTGTTCAAACTCCCCCAAAGGGATTTGGCAAGACAGTGAGTTCACAGTACATACACATACACAGACAAAAAGATTACAGTGACAAGTCAGATATGCTTTTGCCAAATAATAGTAAAAAAAAAAAAAAAAAGGTCTAGCCACAGCAGAAAAGAAGCAGACATATTTAAGACAACAGCAGAATTATGTGTGCATAACTCCACTGTACTCTCCTTTCTCCCCTCCTCCACTTTGTTTTAGTGGCCGTGTGAACAGCCGGTGGAAAAAAAAAACACTATTTGTGCAGTGACAAAAACCAACCAGAAAGGGAGCAGAAGAACTCCTAAAATCAAAGTGCAGAAATCTTTCCCAACAGCTCAGGCTTTTCAATAATACACAACAGACCGTCTGCAGGAACTGCATGATCACATTTAAAAAATAAAAGTGCATTTCAGACAGCAGCCCTGTAACTTCCCACCAAGCACTTAAGCCCAAACTTTTAAAGTCTCGAGAAATGTATTCAGACAACTCATCCTTTTTTTTTTTTTTTTCATTCTTACAATCCTTGCCGCGTGTGTGTGTGTGTGTGTGTGTGTCTGAGCTGGGTTATCCAAGGCGACTCAAATGTGTGCTTCAAATGTTTCAAACTGCACAAACTATGTCCCTCGGTACAAAACAAATGCACACAATGTCCCCTCAAGCCTTTTAAAAACTACATCCACTGCTGTCATCTCTCAGAAAAGCGTTTCTCTGGCCGATCTCTGCAAGCTCCACAAAACACATTCGTGGCATGTTTCTACCTCCACATAAGGTGAATCACAGCGCACAAAAAGCGGGGAAATCTCACCAGCTTTACAGGGATCCTTGTAGTCGATCGCCTCTGATGTGGCAGTGGACTCCACATAGTAGCCTGGATCAATCGCGTCCAAATCGATCGCCAATATCACGCCGAGACAGGAGAGAAGACACAAACATCTCGCCGTGAGATCCATTATTGTGGTGGGGGAAACGGCGAAAGGCGAGGGATAAAGGTAAGGGAAGAGAGAGGGAAAGAGAGAGAGACAGAGAGAGAAAGAGAGAGAGAGAAAATGGGAGGTTTTTGGGGGAAACGAGATCCCTCCGGAGGGCGGGTTTTAAACGCAGCCTCTCTCCGGTGTCTTGTCGGCTCTGGGGGCAGTGATTCCTTTCCTCCAGCCGGAGCTCCGGGCGACTGGAGAAACTTTGATGATCTGGCACACAGGGGCGGTGAAAATGCCCTATTACTTGGTGATGATGCCCCTGTGCATTTTTATTGCTCCCTAGTCGGTCCATCAGGGGTCATTGAAGAGCATGTGAGGGACTATAATTTGATTCACTTGGTGAAAAATGACATTGTGGTTATAGTTTCCCCTCTGCTGTGTCCACACACGTTTATAGACCTTAATTCAATATTTAATCCATAAAAGTAAATATATCGTATTTAGCTCCCTGCATGGGGCATGCTTGTTGAAGAAAATAGCCCCGTGGCGTTCAAGTCCCACTCCATTATTGTCTATAAAAAAGTTAAAATGAAACTGTAGGCCTACTTACATGACACGTGCGGGTTATTATTTTCCATATCTGTTTACAGTTAAATTAAAGTTGTGTACACTCAAACTACTTTCCCTTTTTCTCCCTCTAAGTACACAAACAACTCGAGCGCACAGCAACAGAAATGCGCACTAATTACGCACAATTGTTCACACGTGCGCACTCGACTCCAGCTCCAGCCACCCACTCGCGCTATCACATGCGCGCGTGCACACACACGCACACGCACACACACACACACACACACACACAGACAAACAAAACAGACTGAGCTTGACCTTTTATAGACTTTACTCGCATATAAAGTGATTAGAGCGCCACCTGTTGGCAATTTACGGAACATTGCACGTGACATTGTTGAGCCTGTCATTTTGTTTACTAAAAGAAGGTCTATCTGTATATAAATATGTGAATTGAGATATGTGCCTGTGTAGCCTATACATCGTTGATCGTCATATGTAGGGCTACTGCAATTGTGTCTGCAGCCTATATATACTGTATAGCCTACTTTTGTACTAGGTAGATTATTGAGTGGTTCCAATGTTAAATTTTTTTTAAACTTTCATTTGTATTATTATTATTGTTATTATTATTATTATTATTATTATTACTTATTTTATTCTCTCTATCTGTTTACTTTTTTTTTGTGTGTGGGGGGGGGGGGGGGGGT
>JAOVVB010194109.1:0-11003 GCA_028570985.1 Heterobranchus longifilis
AATATGTACAATGTAGGGTAATTTTGTAGCCTAATTTTCCATTTATGCAACCATTACACACAGTTCAAATTAAAATTTGATTTTTCTAACCATTTGAAGAAGAAAATGGCCTTCCCTATTTTTTATTTACTTATTTTCTTTTTTTCCTTTTTTCTTCTTCTCCTGTATCGCCTGTGTGTCTGTAGGTGTATATATACACGTGTGCACTGACAAATATTCTACCTTACTGTACTTTACTCTATTTTATTTCTATATGTATTCATGAGTGTATGTACGTATGTGTATATATGTGCATATGTATGTGTATGTATATATGTATATATATATATATATATATATTAGAGCTGCAACGATTAGTCGACTAATTGATTAGTCAATCAACAGAAAAATAATCAAAACTATTTTCATGCAAAAATGGCAGAGAATGCTGTTTTCAGAAATATGGAGATTTCCTGCTTTTCTCTGTTTTATAACAAATTAAACTGAAACTAAAGTAAACTTTGGGTTTTGGACTGACAAAAGACAAGTCAAGTCATCACCTTGGACTTTGAGAAACTGGGAAGGATATTTTTCACTATTTTCTGACATTTTCTAGACCAAAAGATGAATCGCTTAATCGAGAAAATAATCGCCAGATTCATCAATAATGAAAATAATTGTTAGTTGCAGTCCTAATATATGTATGTATGTATGTATGTATGTATGTATGTGTGTGTGTGTGTGTATCTTTGTGATTAATTGACTAACATCTCTGTAGAAAGCGTCTTTCTGTTCAGTCACCAAAACATTTCCACGTGTGGATTGTAACGGAGGGTGTACTCACGTTGGCAGCCCTGAGGGTTGTCAGCGCTCAGGCCGAAGAAGCCGGTCTTACACTTGTCGCAGCGCGGCCCCTCCACGTTGGCCTTGCAACGGCACTGACCCCCCACCATGCCGAGGGAAGGCTCCGTGTGGCTGTCGCACATCCCTCCGTTCTGAGAGCCATCTGGGTCGCAGTCACAAGCTGTGGGACAGACAGGACAGTTTAATGCATGATGGAAGTTAACACTGTGATCAAACTTTACTAAATAAACACACAAAACATATTGATCCAAATGATTTCTGAATAATAAATATGTCTTAACACTCCATAGGTTATTTGAACTATGTATATTTTCTTTTGTTGTTGAGATATGCGTACACCCTGCTGCCCTGAAAGACAGAAGCCTTAGCTTTCTGCAGCCAAAGGAATGAAGTCTCTGGATATTATGGTTTTTATTTTAGATCGATTTGAACAGGATCATGTAAACACTAATCTCCTGCAGCCATTACAGGCTAATACACCATTGTTTTTATTTATGTTTTATTCAAGTTTATACTTTTCAGAAACAAATTAAATTAAACGTTTTAACTGATATTAGTATGTCATAAAATATGCTCTCTAAATCGTTTGTTGTTGTTCCTAGTTGTTGTTTTTTCTCCTCGCTCTCTCTGTCACTGACAACTTTAGTCTTCTTACGATTCGGCAGACGAGACGCTACAAGGACGTATTGCCTGCTGGCTGTCCCTCACAACTTCTGCAGGTCCTTTATCCACTGAGGATCCACGAAGGCCGGCAGACGTCAGGAAATGATCCTACCCACAACTCTACAAAATATAATAATCAATATAATTCAGCTCCCACTGACTTGAATTACGCTGACTTGAATTCTGATTCACGCAGATACCATCAGAAGAAAAACATGTGATTGGTCCTTTTATATTAACCCATGGTTGCCAAGACAATACTATTAATATTAACACTATTAAATAAATAATAAAAAAAAAAAAAAAGATCTTTCAATATTTTTTCTTCGGCCTTCACTGAATACCTTGAACACACAGAGGGTTTCAATCTGCATTTTAGGAAATACGTTAATTCGCTTTCTGCTGAAAAGTTGTATTATTTAGTCTGTACACAAACACACACTCACCGATGCAGACTCGTGGGTCCCTGATATCCTTAAAAGGGTCTTTGTAGTAGAAAGGTTTGCACATCTCACAGTTGCGTCCCATGGTGTTGTGCTGACAGTCGTCACACACTCCTCCGCTGACGTTCCCCATGGCCAGAAACACCGCCATGTCAAAGTGGCACAGAGCCGAGTGGCTGTTACAGTTACACTCTAGAAAAAAAACCATTTCAGAGTAATCAGTCATTGCTGACGTATTGTTATTCTGTTTTTCATTTTCACCAAGTGTTTATTACCCACAGAAAGATGCAGCCCAGGTTATAACTTTAGAGTTCACTGTTGATTAAAAGTACACGTGGTCTCTTTTTTAATTAATACTTATTAATTAATTAATACTTATTGCTTATAACCGGAGGAATCTCCAAAATATTTTCAAACTAGCGATTGTATGCCTCCATCAGTCAAGTTACAGTTTACATTCATGTCTGTCCAGACTCAAAACAGGTTAGACTACACACCACATAGAAGATTTAAAGAGTTATGGTGCTAAATAATGAACAGAAAAGCTTATTTGCAGAACATTATGATGTCACAGTGAAGTTGTGAAGTATAAAAATGTCATAATGTCATAATTTTATCATTTTATCATTTTATCATTTTATCATTTTATCCTATTAGACATTTGTGTGAAACGTTGTCATGAGCAGCGTGGGGATTCTTTAGTTATGGCCAAAGAATGTGTGTTATGTGAGGTCAGTGTGACCGAGTGGTCGACCGATATGGGTTTTTCAATGGTCGATGCCGATACCGATATTTAGAGAGCAGGACGGCCGATGACCGATTTATAGTGCTGATTTTGAACTTAAATGATATTATTTAACACTTATTCAGCAGATAGAAGCATCTCTTTGTTTTTGGTCCTTTTGTAGATCTGCATCAGTCGTAATGTTTTGAGAAAAGTGAAAAATTAGAGAAAAATGTTTACAGAAAAAAGTCGTAATTTTTTCGAGAAAAAAAGTTGTAATGTTTCGAGAAAAGAATCTTATTATTTCAAGAAAAAAGTCGCAATATTTTGAGAAAAAAGGTGTATTGTTTAGAGAAAAAAGTCGCAATGTTTCAAGAAAAAACACTTTAATCGGCCTTGTGATCTGAGCTAATCGGCCGATGGCGATTATCTCAAAATGTCATAAATCGGCCCGCCGATTAATCGGTCTATCCCTAATTCAAATCCTCTCCAATTCATCAATTGTTGAACAAGCAGAACATAAACTCAAAACCAACGTCTTTGACTTCCAGCAGTCAACTCCCCTCTCATTCAGTCGCTATATTTTACACTGTCGTGCGTAGTCACCCCCCAAAGGGCCATTCTAAGCGTATAGAGGGGTTTGGCTAATGTCTGATTGAAGATAAAAGTGGAGAAAACAGTAAGACATGATCTATGATCACTGGTGCCATTTCAGACTCTGCAGACCTCTTGGGAGAGCCTCTGTGAGTGTCTACAGTTAACCAAAAAATGATGAAATGAGCAGCAATAACATCTTACTTGTGGCATACTAGTGTGCAAAAATGCAGGTTTGTATGCAAGTATTAGTATTAAGTGTAGCAGTGAATACACCACTCATCTGACCTTGAGAATGAAGTGGGCACATGGTTAACACAATCTGTCAATTAAAGGACCTTTAGCAACAAGTGAGCATCATTTGAATCTGCCGTGTGCATGTGTAGGTAGGTGTGTGGGTGGGTAGTCAGCTTTCAACTTATTCTGCAGTATTTTAACAGCCTATGTGTCAATTTACTGGATAGTACACAGATTTGATTTTTATTTTCCAATTTTCAAAACTGTACAACAGGCATGTCCAAAGTCCCTCAGATCAATTGCCCCCAGCTTGTCTCTCAAAATATACTATATGTGGCCCGCCGAGGGCTGTCCTCGACTAAAGAAATCCTTAATCGACTAAATCGACTAATCGATTAGTTGATTTAATAGACAGATCTATAAAACTGAGCTTCTCCTCAAAGAATCGTGCAAAAGCACCACTTTAAATCTTGTGTTTATCTGAGATGTGCTCATAAGTTTGTAGGAAATAAGTCATTAAGCATGAAAAAAACCAGAAAAATTGACTAATCGACTAAGAGGGGGCAGCCCTAGGCCTGCCACACAATATTGGTTAATCAAGCATGTTCACGTTGCATTTTTTTCCATCCACCTTACAACAGCAGCACTATCATACAGTTTAGACTTGCAGCAAGTAGGAACTATGCACGTGGAACTAATGTGTTTCTTGTTTAGATGCACGTACATGTATTAGTATGGTACTCAAAAATAAAATCCTTAAGAGTACAACTGGATTATATGTCTGGTTTGGCAAAGTGATCAGAACTGAAGTTGCGAGTGTGTCTTTGAATATCTGTGTGTATATGCATGTGGGTGGTAGCTTTCAGAGCGCCCTCAGTGTTTAATTCCAGCATGTTACTTGTCAATTTCATGGATGCTGCTGTCAGAATTTCTCATGCCCATGAATGAGGTACATAACAGATGTTTTTTTTCAAAGTTGAGATACAGAGGAATGCAATCATGGAGGCATATATCTAAATTTAGCTCAATCATATTGCTAAGATTTATAAAAAAAGAGCATTCTGCATGGGGGGGGGGGGTGGGACAACAGAATACAATGAATTACAGACATGCAAACACAAACTAAGACTGTCCCAGCTGAAAGAATATTTGTAAGTACTATACTAACTTGTACAAGCCATGGCGGAGGAGTCTTTGACAGCTCTGTAGAAGCCTTTGTCACAGTGACAGATGGTGGCGGCCTGGTCATGGCTGGAGCTATGTGGAGGACACTTGGAGCATTTAGTGTTTCCAGCATATGCCTTGAAGAAGCCAGGGTTACAAGCTGGAGAAAAAGAGAGGGGGAGGAAAGAAGTTACACAAAGTTAATGTTTCTCATGCGGTTGCATTTCCATCAGCATACACAGTACTGTACACAGGTGTGGATCACTGCCACCGCCTACTCGGTCTCTGATTGGCTAAGCGCGTTGTTTACCTGGTTGTAGGTTCTTTACCTTTGCGTTTCAGTGTTCAATAAAAGCCGCTGCTCTCTTGTTATTTGGTACATCGACTGGGCCGGATCCATAGGCCCGGAAAAAAACGTGTCAATTTGTAGCTCCACAGCCCATAAGGTTAGGTCTGGCTCACACCGCCCACTGCAGCCCTCCGCCCCGCCGGTCCCATTCCCACTCCACCTCCCCCTAGTTCTCCGAGTCTTTGTCTTAACTCCACACATGCCGGCACTTCCCAAACCGACTGCCCGAACTAAGTAGCGAGCCGCCCGGCCAGTTCTCCTTCACCCACCCGCTGCTGGACTACCATTCTCACTACGGCCCCCTCCGCCTCCGAGCGCCGACCGGCTGGAACCGGGAAGACATTGAGGAAAAAAAAGAAAGCCCGGGAAAATGTGTCATGTTTGTGCTCCAGAACCTCCGGAAACGCGGCCCAAAATTCGCCCAAATCCGCCCCAGAGAAGTTTCCCCAGGCTTGGGTAAAACTACCATCCTCAGCCGGCCCTCAACCGGGGAGACACTGGAGAAAAAATAAAGTAAATAAAAAGCCCGGGAAAATGTGTCATGTTTGTGCTCCAGAACCTCCAGAAACCCGGCCTAAAATTCGCCCAAATCCGCCCCAGAGAAGTTTCCCCAGGCTCGGGTAAAACTACCATCCTCAAACGGCCCACCACCGGGGAGACACTGAAAAAAAATCCCGGAAAACCGTGTCACTTTGGAGCTCCAGAACCTCCAGAAACCCGGCCCAACATTCGCCCAAATCCACCACAGGGATGTTTCCCCACACTCGGGTAAAACTCCCCTTCCTCCGCCGGCCCTCATTCGGGGAGACACTGAAAAAAGCCCGGGAAAACGTGTCATTTTTGTGCTCCAGAACCTCCAGAAACCCAGCCCAAAATTCGCACAAATGCACGCCAGGGATGTTTCCCCACGCTCGGTTAAAACTCCCCTTCCTCAGTCGGCCCTCAACCGGGGAGACACTCTGGAAAAAAAGCCGTGGAAAACGTGTCAATTTGAGCTCCAGAACCTCCAGAAACCCGGCCCAAAATTCGCCAAAATCCACCCCAGGGATGTTTTCCCACGCTCGGGTAAAATTCCATCCTCAGCCGGCTCTCAACCGGTGAGACACTGAAAAAAGCCCGTTAAAACATGTCAATTTGAGCTCCAGAACCTCCAGAAACCCGGCCCAAAATTCGCCCAAATCCATCCCAGGATGTTTCCCCAGACTCGGGTAAAACTCCCCTTCCTCAGCCGGCCCTCAACCGGGGAGACACTCTGAAAAAAGCCGGGGAAAACGTGTCAATTTGAGCTCCAGAACCTCCAGAAACCCGGCCCGAAATTCGCCCAAATCCATCCCAGGATGTTTCCCCAGGCTCGTGTAAAACTCCTCTTCCTCAGCCGGCCCTCAATCGGGGAGACACTCTGAAAAAAGCCGGGAAAAACGTGTCAATTTGAGCTCCAGAAACCTCCAGAAACCCGGCCCAAAATTCGCCCAAATCCACGCCAGGAATGTTTCCCCACGCTCGGGTAATACTCCCCTTTCTCTGCCGGCCCTCATCCGGGGAGACACTGAAACAATACCGGAAAAACGTTACATTTTGATGCTCCAGGACCTCCAGAAACCCGGCCAATGCTTGTGTAAAACTCCCCTGTCTAGGCCCCCCTTCCACCCGGGAGACACTCTGAAAAAAGCCCGGGAAAATGTAATTTTGGAGCACCAGAAAGCCAGCGCGACATTTGCCCAAATGCACCCTGGGGATGAGGCTCCGTGCTCGTGTAAACATCCTCGGGCCGGAGCGAAAACTCGCTTCCAGGAGCCGCTGCGTCGACCTATTGACTACTAGCCAATCACAACACAGTTCACCTTCTTCATTTCTGACAGTGGGCGTGGTTTGTAGTGGGCGTGGTATGTAGGGTCTGCAGCTGCATTTTATTATACATCCGTGATCTGGACCTATTTGGACCTGGACCTGCTTGGATTTTTGGCGGAGATCGGTGCCTGCTCCTCTGCAACAACACCGGATGTGGGAGTGATGTTGAGTGAGCACCGGATAACACTGCTATAGTAAGTTACGTTAATCACATTAAGTTACAACCTAACACTAGCAGCAAGTACTGGATGTTAACAAACTGCAGGTAATTTAACGTCATGTTAGCGTAATCTGCAGAGAAGCTAACAGTCAGCCCATGGAGAGGCTGTCAAAATATAAATATCTGGGTTTATGGCTAGATAGTAAATGCAGTTAGCAGTGTACCCCCCTGGCTTTTCTCAGAAGTTAACATTGACTACGTTTACATGCACACAATATTCCGTTTTTTGCCCTTATTCTGAAAAAGACAATATTCCTACTAAGCTGTTTACATGGCTAATGAAAATGAATATACCACTAATATTCCTGTTTACATGCAGCCGTGCAAAATAGTTTGTTTTTTTCAGCAGTCGGGTGCACCATCATGAGAGGCAAATCAGGCAAATGTTTGCCCCCAAATAAAAAAAATGGGAAAAGGACCCTCCGACGGCCACTCATATTGGCACATTTTGTATTGACAGTTATGAACCCCCTTAAACATCCCATGCACAGCCACTGCTCTAACAAAAAAACTAAGTGGGGCCCCTTCTTGCTACTTTGATGACCTGTATCAAATTCAGAATATTGTCATATTCTGAATAATAGTGGAATATTAGTGTGCATGTAAACATACTCACTGACATGAGTATTCTGGAAAAGAAAAGAGAATGGAGAATGAATGAAGTGGGAGTTAAAAGAAGTATTTAGGCTACCTTAGCTATTGCAATTACCTCAAAATATACACAGATGGGTCAAAGAACAAACAGGGGTGTGTAGGAGTTGGTGTCCCAGAATTAAAAATATTGATTTCTAAAAGACTGTCTGATCAATTATCTGTGTATACTGCAAAAATGGTGGCAGCCGTTATTGGGTTACAGTGGGTTGAATAGGTCAGACCTGATAGGGTGGTGGTATGCACAGACTCAATATCTGTCTCGGAAAGCATTCAGTCAGCAACATCTCCCAGAGAAGATTTAATCATTGGACTCTTTCATAGTTTACTAAGACTGCACAGCGGTTGTATAGATGTACAGTTCTGCTTGGTGCCAGCAGATGAGGGGGTGAGAGGGAATTGGGGCATTGCAAAAGGAAATAACAGTACCAGACAGTTCCACTTGGAAAAGGAGAAGGAAAAGCAGTGATTAATCAGAAAGGAATGGAGATATGGCAGAAAAGGTGGGAGGAAGACCAGAAAGGAAGGGGTTATCACAAAACACAAATGTCGGTCATAACTCAGATTGGATCACACAGGATTAAATGGCACGGCATGGTTTGTAATGGGGGAAATGAACAGTGACAATAATGATGGAGTTCAAGAAAATGTGGAACATATTATATTGCATTGCGCTATGTATGAAGCAGAAAGAGAGAAGTTATTTGATAAAGTCTGAGAGGCAGGGCGGGAGTGGAATCTGACGGGGATACTGGCAACAGAAGGAGAGGGACTGCAGGAAGGCACTTTTTACTTTTCTTTGTGGCACAAGGTTGGTGGGAAGAATATAAGATATAGCTAATATGACATGATGTTACACACTCTTGTATAGTAGGTGACGGTATGCACCTTAAAGTTGTTTGCGCTCAAACAAAAGCACGACAGAAGAAGAAGTTAATTGGCAGTTAGCTTGTTAGCTAGTTGAATAGCGTTAGCATGGAAACCGTGAATGTTAGCTAATGCTGAAAGTAATTTGGCCGTTACTGTTTACTGAAGTATCAAGTCTAAAATAAAAGTGTAAAATTAGGGAGTTTCTCGAGTTGAAATTTTGAACTGTTGTTGATGAAAATTAAAGTTATTACTGAAACTCCTTACCTTCTGGGAACCATGAATTTCCTCTGGAGCAAAGTGGTAGACTGACAGATGGTAACGTAGCCTAGCCTACTGCTGTGTTGTTGACTATTTCAGACTGAGATTATAGTTTCTAGAGAAAGGGCCTACCAGATATTTAATAAAACCCATACAATAATGTACAACATATATAAAATACTCTTTAATGTAAAGTTTGCGCCTTAAAACAGCATCTTGAATGGAATATAATTACGGTTGTCAAAAGCCTAAGATATCCACATTTGATTGTATCAAAAGTGCCGAAGCTAGGCTATTAAAAAAAAAAGCAGATCTACAATCAGATTTTCAACCCAAGGCTGCACAGATGAAACAATGGGGAAGAAAATCAAGTGTGTACTTTTTCTGTCCCAAAAAATAGAAAGTGTGAAAAATAGAAGAAAAATATTATGCTACCTTATTTTGTCTGCCAAGGACTTTCTTTTTCTTTTTCCCGTTGTATCAAAAGAGGTATTGAATATTGTTTTTTATATTGTATTATTCTGGTATTGTGACACAATATATCACTAATGAAGCTTCAATGAAATGCTGTTACAAGAAACATAATATATAGCCTATGTGATATTGTCTTACAATGTAGACACATAAACTTAAAGCTTTTAAAACTGAACATTTCAGGACTTCGGATGGGGAATTGTAAACTGTATGAATTAAGCTATGGAAAATACTCTGGACAGAAATAATAATATAGGCAAAATAATGTATTATGAAAATGTAATTATAGCCTGCTTTAGGTCTGAGACCTCCATCCACTTGGCTACCTGGTCCATTCAGCTGACCTAAGTATTCTCCAGTTTTTCCGTTTTCCTCCCTCATTACTTCCTCCAGTTCTCTCCCGTTTTACATTTCCATTTATTTTTCCCCCCCCATCAATTCAACCAACTCTCCTTTCCTTATCTCTCTAATTTTTCTGTAAATGTTTTGCTCTGCCACAGTTCTCACCTTTTCTTGACATTTTTCCATCTTCCAATAGTTTTCCTTTTCCCATCTCTCCTCCTGCTCTCCTCTCCTTCACTCTTTCCCTTAAGGCTTATCAGAAGATGGCCAAACCATTGCATATTGCCTCCTTCTCCCCAGAATTATCTCAGCAGAGAAAAATAAAGCATTAATAGTGTGATTATATAATAATCTGGGGATCTGGGGATAATTTTATTGCAGAGTGATTTGTATGAGAATATATGTGCATGCCATCTATAAAATGCCATCTATAAAAACAGACAATGCATTGACAGAGAAAAACCAACACATTCTCGCTTTTTCCACCCGTTGGCATCACTTTTTAACTGTCGTGACTAGAAGGTAACCCTAGATTTACTAAAGATTGGTAAGGTTAGGCATTAAACTCGAGTAGTTAAGGTGAGATGGGTATGGTTAGGCATTAACCTCGAATGGTATGGGTAGGGTTAGCTCAACTTCCGCCTCAAAAAATCCTCGGATGACCGGCGCTGCTTCCGATCTGCTTCCGCATTGTTGGGTCCAGAGAGCAGGCGCACTAGAGACTCCCACCATGACGGAGCCGGCTACATCCGGTTTAGCGCTCCGGCTAACTTGAATGGGGATTAAATAATTACATTTTGTGGTTCTTCTAGACTTTCAGAAAAAAATGTATCCACGGATTTATAGACGTCTGTTTCGCCATGCAAGTCAATGGGAAGAAGTATTTTTGGGCCCAATGCCATCACGTGACGGCCGCTATAGTTGTAATGCCACTGTATGTAAAATTGACTTCAATGGTCAGCACACTTCCTGGGGGCCTGGTTTTAAGTAACGGGACTACTGCGGTAGGTTTAGGCAACAATAACACTTCCTTAGGTTTAGGCAACAAAACGACTTGGTATGGTAGAAAAAAAAGACTGGGCTTGCATTCAAATCCCTACTTCCGGGTTGCTGTAACCATGGTAACAACAACACATACTGCACGCAGTAACGTTGTCATGTAGGGTGTGACATCACGTGAGTTTAAAAATAACAACATTAACTTTTATTTTCCAACAGGACGTGAACCCTGGTCTCCTGTGGTGAAAGTCCTGTGTGTGTGTGTGTGTGTGTGTGTGTGTGTGTGTGTGTGTGTGTGTGTGTGTGTGTGTGTGTGTGTGTGTG
>JAOVVB010194120.1:0-11003 GCA_028570985.1 Heterobranchus longifilis
AAAAGGGAGGAGTCTCATTCTAACGTTAAAGCAGCTGAAGAAGGATAGATTGATAAATCTTTCAGGTATTCTTTACAGGGTATAAAAACCTTCATCAGAGACACGAGTCAAAACAGTGAGATTAAAATCTGACCTGAGTAGAAGAATCTTTGTGGTCAAAGATAAAAGTATGGCCACAGCAGAAACCATTGATAGAAACAGTTGCAGTCATGTAACGGCTAATTGTCACGTGACAGTCGGTCACGTTAACGTTTTTTCCTACCACTGTTTTGCCTAGTCCCGCCCTACTGTGCTGTGATTGGCTACTACTAATCCTAACCCGGACATCTTTGGCCTAACCCTGTCGCCTCTGAGCATTGTAACGGTCACGTAACGGTCGCGACCACGTGACGTCACATAATCGTTCTTTTTTTTTCCCACCACTGTTTTGCCTAGTCCCGCCCTTCTGTGCTGCTAGTCCTGCCCTCCTGTGCTGTGATTGGCTAGTACTAACCCTAACCCTGACCTCTTTGGCCTAAGCCTATACCGCCTCTGACTTTTGTCACGTCGATGTGACGAGTACTAGCCAATCACAGCACAGCAGGGTGGGTCTATGGCGAAACAAGGGTGGGAAAAAAAAAAAAATGTGTCACGTAACAGTCGCTGTTTCACAAATGCTTCTTTGATCCTGTTGCTTAAACAGACGCTGCTTTGAGTGTTTTTGTTTTTTGTTTTTTTTTAATTAATTTTATGAAGCTGTCAGAATTTACACATCCGTTTTGTGTTTTAGTTTTTCATAAACCGCAGCATTTAAGACAAGCAGACAGTCCAGTGTGATGACGCTCACGTAGCAGCTGAGGGAGGGGAGAGGCATGATGCCGTTGTTTCCTCGGGTCACTGCTACCAGCTTCCAAAACAACACCCCACACTTAATTAGACCTCACATAATAACACATCGTCCTTCCCACAGCAGCATCCTGACGCCTACAAAATAAACACACACTGCAAAAAAGTTGACTTCCCTCCGGAGATTTCACAACTGCTATTAGAATGACATGAACGCATTATTTCCTGCACTGTATAAGCAAATAAAAGCACACTTCAGTAACTGATAATAACTGACAAATAATCGTCATCAGGTTTTGTTTTTTTTCCATTAACTGTTATATTGATCATTTGTAGAGCGTTCCTTTAGATTTGGCTAAACTCTGTGTACTTTTTGTTTGATCAGCGGATATCAGCGAGTTGTATTTAATGAGGAAACGGCTTTCTGAGCTCGCAGATATTAATCATATCAATGTTTCATTTTTTACATGCACTTATTGTTGCAGCTTCCTGAATGTTGGTCATTTTTGAGTGTGTGTGTGTGTGTGTTGTGGGATGTGGTGTGTAAATGCAGAAATTCCTATTCTCTGTTATTTCTCTGTGTTTGGTGGATATAGTGTGTTGATGCAAGTATAATTCTGGGTTTTCCAAGTGTGTATATATTTATCTTCATAGAGTAGATGATTGCATGTTTGATATACGCATGTTCTTTTTTACGCTTCTGAACCAGGAAACGTGCAACATTCAGCTTTCCAAAGTGGATTAATCAGCTGCTTTCAGATGCAGATGTCGTTTGGAGTGCACGATTTAACGCCTTTTTTTTCTTTCTCGTCCTGAGCATGATTTCTGTTAATGATACAGCGCATGGCAAGCTGCTTTAACGCTTTCAGGCTGTTGGGTCGTGTGATAATGTTGTGCGTGAATGGTTTTCATTATGTATGTAAATGTGCGTTAGTAAGCATTTTTATGTATATTTATGTCCTTGTTTTCTGTTATTTTTTTGTTGTACATTGTGTATGTATTGTTTTGGGTGGCTTCCTCCTGCTTTCAATCCCCCTCTCCTCTCCTTTCCTCTCCTCTCCTCCTATGTTGATGAGATACGGTGATTTCTCTTAGGGGAGGCGTCAGTCCATCCTAGTGCAGCCCCGTCTCGCGCCTGTCCCACCCCGAGTAACCAGGTAATAAACAAACCGGCAAACTCTCACTCTCCATCCATAACCTGCTGCCTCTTTTCCACTTCTACTGTTCTCTATGTGCGTCCCTGTCCATACGCAGCATCCTGTGAACTCACTGCAAGCCAACACACTGACAGGCCCACTTACTTTTCCATTTATCTTTCAGAAAAAGAAAAAAAAAAAAGAAGAGAGGCCTGTCACAGAGTGTTTGGACAGAGGTTACTTGAAGGGCACACCTCCGTGTTGAAGGAGTGACAACAAAACATTTCAAAGATTTAAAGCTGCACTAAGAAACTTGGCAGCGAGGGGTGAAATATGTCTGAAGTGTAGTACCCATAAATCACGCAATGCAACGCAGCACCAGGCTGACTGATCACTTTTCACCCAAGGATGCCAAATGTACTAGAGAGGCTGGAAATTTAATGTAGATGAATAAAAGTTTGGATTGAACACAGTTGCTGTAATTTACAGTCGTAGCCTGAGAACCAGCCCTGTCTGCTGAGCTCATGTTTCATTTACTATTGCAGATAGGTCCGACCACCCTCCCATTCAAACAGATTTCCAGTCGACTAGAAACTAGAAGATCCAATCACAATCGTTTATCTCACATGGGGCGGGTTTAAGACGATGATTGACGGAGGAGTGACGCAGCATTTTTGTAAACAAGCAAGATGGCTGCCACTCACGAAACTCAGACCGAACTGTCAAATACGAATCAAGATTCTGTTACTACATTGCCTATTTCTCGCTTTCCCAATTAATGACATTTTGAGATAATCGGATCAGATCACAAGGCCGATTTATGTACGTTTATATATTTAAGAAACAAAGACATGCTGCTATCTGCTGAATAAGTGTTACATAAATGTTCATTTCAGTTCAGCAATTTTAAATTGTTGTAGGCTATTTTATCAGATGCAAAAAAAAAAAATACAACCCAATAAACAGGCATAAACATAATCGGCACTATATATATTGTTATCGGTATCGCTAGGTGGTGGTGTGAGGACAAGTGGGAGAAGCTATTTGCTTACTGCCTCCGGAAATAAAAGTCCCCTCCTTTTTTCCCCATAGATAATGTTACATGACTCACAGTTCTCTCTTCTATGGTTTGGATCGGCGTGACTCTCCTGCTTGAGTCAGTGCAAAAGATTAACAATTAACAACCATTTTTCAATGCACATCTTGACTAATGCGGCTTTAAAGTCTCTTCTTCTCTGACAAATGACAAAAATGTGTCATTTCTGCAGGGTGCCATGTTGGCATTGTATGAAGTAAGATTCCTGCTCCACAAAAAAAGTGACGTATAGAAAAAAGGTTTTGTTGTCACCGACCCAACACAATAGCGTGCCTTCTTGTATTCACTGGAAATATTCTGCGACAGACCTCGAATAGGAAGTTTATCTGAATTATCTGAGATGAATTAGGTTGTTTTTTCACATTATGTTGACCAGTGAGGATTTTACATGCCTCGGTAGAATTATATAGAAATACTACAGCAGCTTCAACCTTTTCAAAAATATATGAATATATGAAAAATATGTGACTTGTTCTCACACACACACACAATTCAGTCATAACCAGCAACCCACAGACATAACATTTATTATTCGCAAATGATTTTCATGTCATATACGGAGACCTTCCTGTAACTCTTTGCATTGGGTAAATCGTTGAAATGCAGAGAAATACAAAAATAATCAATGAATATCATTGATTCTTAAGCTCCGTTGGCATTTGCAAATATTCAACTCAGATTTTCATCACATTTAATACCTCAGATTTTCACTTTAAAGCATTAGTCACCATTGAATGAAAAATATACATTACTGTTTGCGTCCTACAATATCCCAATGACAAGGCATTAGTTAATTCATAAACAGATTATTTTTAAACAATTTTTGACTGGAAAATTGTTATTTTCTACCAAGCAGCTACGCAAAAAAAAAAAAAAAAAAAAATCTGAATTTAAAGAGAATACACACATTTACACATTTGATGGTTCCATAGACTTCTGCTCAGATTTATGAACAAGAAAACTTCTTGTTATTCTTAAAAATAAATCTGTTCGAAAGTCTCTGAAATATTCTCTTTTCTTACAGATTTTTTATTTTTAATTTTTTTTTACCTCTCACACAAACATATTTTTTTGAACCGCTGTGTTTTCCTACACACATGAACTTACATTTCCATTCAGTTTTTCATCCCTCCCAGCACGCCCTCAGATAAACAACGGGAATTATGGGAAATCTCCGTATCTGACCCAATCCTTCCCTGAAGAACACTGATTAATGTGCACATGTTTTTGTGTGTTTCTTGTGTCTTTCAGTGAGTCTGTGTTTATGATATTTATGTGTTTGTGTATGTGTTTGGCACCTGGGCACATTATTTGGTTCGAATGGTGGCGTAGGCCAGCTGAGAATGTGTGAAACGCGTTGTGTGTGTGTGTGTGTTTTTTTTTTTTTTTGTTTGTTTTGCGTCAGAGTTAGAGCTCTTCACCTGACAAGCTAGTTAATTTAACAACTGCCATATATATAAGTTGATTAAACACTTTCAAATGTGGAGGTGAGGAAGATTCTTGCTCTATAGACATCCACGGTTCAAATTGATTGGAGATTGGAGGAGATGGGTAAGAAGAACCTGTGTCTGCATCATTACTACACACCTAACATTTCAATTCTCCACTAAGTGTTTTGTGTTTCTGTCTCCAGTATCCCCAATTTTCATTAGCATAAAAAAAAAACACTCTCACACCAAGCTGTAATTGAATGCACCAAGTAATCAAACATGACAGCGCACAGAGAGAGTGAAGCAAGTTTGGTAAGTTTAAAAAAAAAAAAAAAAAAAAAGGATGTCAGTAAACATTTTTGCCATGTCTTTGTTCAGCTGCTTGAGTTCTTGAGTTTAATAAACATGTGTATTGGTCTACACATGGATATTAAACGACACTGTTGGTTGTGTTTGAGCGTAAACAAGTGTTAGTGGAGTCATGTTACTGGCATCCTGTAACCGTCTGTAGAAACCGTAGCTGTTCGCCAGTTAGCCGCTGAAAATGTTTTCATTCATTTTGGTTCTGATTGAGAAGAGAAAAGGCCCGCTAATTCACATCAAAGTTTGGGGTAATTTTTTTTTCCGTTCTTCTTTTCACTTTTTTTTTTTTTCTTTTTTTTTCTCTTTTTTTTTTTTTAAAAGTGAATGGATGGAAACACCTTCCACTCACAATGGACACACCCATCAGATACAGTGATAATTTGCTTTTTTTTTATCCTTTTGATTAATTTTCTCTACTGGATGCAGACCAAACTATCCCTCCTATACTTCCTGTCTTTCCCCTCTACAGCACGTCATTTCATTCATGTTACAGTATTTCATACCTCTTGTATGTAAGCATTAAAGTGGTATCTAATGTCACACATATTTTCCAGTGTTTGATCACGCAACCCAATCGCCAGAATACAATGTTGGCATTGTGCGTTGCTGCAAACCACGGATATGTTACATTTGTATGTTTCATATGTAGCGGATATCAACTTGGTAAAGTGTATAAATAGCAAATTTTAAAGTCGAGCTGAAATGAAAAATGCATTTTTAACCCTTTTAGATGAAATCTCTGGTCATGGTGTGCACCTATTTAACAATATATGTCAACACATTTACAAAAAATGCATTTCTTTGGATTTTTATACATCAAAAACAATCAAAATACATTATTTATTTCTTCCTGAAAAACAAAATATGATGCGTGCTTATGTAAGCGAGTACTAACCGATTTCAACCAATAACGTCACGGCATCCACCCGTCAATCAATCTGCAGCTGTTAGCAGTTAGCACAGAGCTAACGTTAGCTAACAGTCCTCTGTAGCTCCGTACTGCGCTGACCTCTGAGCCCGCCCACTCTGCAGAGGTCCAGTTAGATTTCCTGTGCAAATTACCGTTTGACTGGAGAATACGTCACCGTACGGAAGCTTCCGTTTCAGCTCGGAGCCACTCAGACGTAAATCTGATATAATTTTAGTGGACGAGAGCAGGACGGTAAAATTAAGTGAGACCGACAGAGAATACCGGTAACAGCAGACGGCAGATGTTACGCTGCTCCCTCACGCAAGGAGAAATCAAATCCTACCGAGATATTATAAGAAGCTCCATTACTAGAATAATTATATTAAAAAATAGACACAAAATAATTGTATTTAATATATTTTATTCTATTCTTTGTAAACAATATCGCCATGCGCGTTTCGTTTTGCCGTCCTGCCATTCCGTCTGACTTTTTGTTTGTTTTTCTCGTGCCGTCCGAAAGGTCCGTCGGCCTGAATCCATGTAAATGCAGCATTAGTGCCACTTTTACTCTGCAAATTATGACGCTTCACTACAGTCGCAGTTTTGTGAATTCAAACAAAACACAACACAAGTTTAGGCAACAAACCTCGGTGGGTAAGTTTAGGAAAAACATCATGGTTTGGGTTAAAATAAGGACATTTGTTACGCAAATTCTCAACGTAATTACGTTATTGTCCCGATCTCTTGTTAAAAAAAACACCCGGTTTTGAACTACGTCACTTTAGAAACGTATGAAACGAACAAATGTTACATTTGGTTTGCAGAAACGTTCAATGCCAACATTTTTATCCTGGGCTGGATAAAGAACAAACCTGAGTTAAATTATTGCACATACTTCCAGGCTTTTTCAGACGGCACTGCACCCGCTGCACATTTTCGGTGAAACAAGAGTCTCTGTAATTATGTCTAGACACCACACAGCAAATGTGCCAGGCAAGATAAATCAAGTGCAATTATTTCAAGAGGTTCTACTGGTGGTAAAACTGTGATTTTCAGCTTTCAAAATGCTTCTATATTCAAATCATCTTGCAGTAGCTCTTGGATACGTTAAGTACCATTCTGAATAGAGTCCTCGTAGTTGTCTATTGGCACAATAACCCAATTGTTTTCTCTTCCCACGGCTCCTACGCAGACGTCAGTGAACAAGACTGCGAGTGAAGGCTTTGCAAACAGACCTTGACATAAACTAATAATGAAACTAGTGTTGCATTGCCGGTATTCTGCACCAATGTAGGTAAGAAAAGACGGCAAAAACAAACTTCGACTTAATCACGAATCAAAAGCTCCAACCCAGGATGAACACCCATGCAGCAGCTCACCGCTGCGTCGTAAATGGGTTTGGGTTAGACGTTTTTGGTCGGTGATTTCGACAGGTTTGGATTTCCTGCCAAGCTGTATATAGGATGCACCTTTATCTTGCTTTTTTAAATTTTGGCGCTGAGCTCTGTGGCTTGACGTTTTGTGCATGTTTTTAGTAGCAGGCTGATGCTCCGGTATGCTGCTGTTAAGCTGTTTATAGAAGCTATAAGTGTAGAGTTAATTTAAAATACTATAAGCTCGCACATTTATATAGAAACGTATTGATCATTGATTTGTACTCATTGGCAAAAGAATGACACTTTGACTTTTCCTGACACCCGATAAACACTCCTTGCTACTCATCCAAAGAGGATCAGGACCCTTTGACCTCAAGAATTTTAATTCCCCTTCATCCCTTCTTTCCTTGTGTCCCTTTTCCTGTGCTGCCATTTCTATTGGTGTTCGTCATGCATCAACTTCGTAACTCATTGGGCTCTCTCTCTCTCCTCTGTCTCTCTCTCTCTCTCTCTCTTTCTTTCTTTGTGGTTCTTCCAATCCCCTTATCACTTGTCTTTTATTTTCTACTTCCTTTGCTTCCGCCCATTGCTTTTACACGTCCTCATTACAACCGGTTTCTTCGTATATCTGTCAATGTTTGATGTTTTCCACACAATTCGATCACATCCTTCTCCGGTGATTTTCCTCCTTCCCATCTTTATCTCACTATTCTTACTTCCTCCCACACTCTCACACCTCTTCAACATGTGATTTTTTTCCCTCCACATGTCACGCCTTGATTGGACATCTCCTTTTTACAACTTCCACGCACCCCTCCCCATCGGTTCATTGAATGGCCTCTCTCCTACGACCATCTCTCCCTGCTCCCACTCCTCTTTCCCCTCCCCTCTCTCTCTATCTCACTAGGAGGACCAGCTTTCCTCCCTGGGTTATGCAGACCCCGGTGTGAAAACTGAAGGTGGAGGGGGAGGTGGTGGAGGCGGAGGAGGAGGAGGAGGAGGAGGAGGAGGAGGAGGACAAGGAGCGGTAACCGACGATCAAGGCCTCAGAGTTTCTTCCTCGGGCATTTCCTCCGACAGCTCGCCCCACAATGGAGTCCTCCCCCAAACTGTAGACCCTCCCTCTCTACCCACTCCTCATCAACAACATCCTAGTCAGAATGGAGAGCTCCGTGGCAACCAAACATCCTCCCCCATGACAACCTCACAGGCAACCGGAACCACGGCAACAGCAACTACAGGCATAGCAGAAGAAGGGGGAGTAGGTCAAACACAACACTGAGCCAAATCAGAGAGAGATGGGAAAAAAAAACAAAAAAAAAACACTGTCCCCGCCGTCTTTTTCCAATTTAGCGAGACAATGCTTTGAAAAGAATTCGCCGTAGATATTCCTATTCCCCGGGCAAGAGAGAGAAGAAAAGGTGTGCGGCAGACGAGTAGTTAAACATTCAGCTAACTGTACAGTGCATAACACACAACACAAAGGGCTCTTCAATGGACACTTGTTCTCTGGATGCTCACGTGGAGCTTCAGATAGTATCAGTCTTGCAGGACAAGATAATGATACCTTTGAATCAGTCACACGTTTGACGTACACACCAAGCCGATATGTGAACACGTGCTCTGCGCACTCATTGTGGCTTCACGAGAAATAAATACACGTTAAGGAAGAAGCACTATAGAACGTCTTGCACCCCAAAGACTTCGTAGTAGCCATTAGCAAGTGCTATAAGCTAGCTTATAGTAACCCTTGACTCCCATGGATGTAGGTGCATTATATCCTGAAACACGCCAGGCTGCAAATTGTGTAGGTAGAGGTGTGGCGATGTAGTCTGGCTTTTCTTAGTGCCTTTGAGTGTTTTTCAACAGGGTTTTCCAATAGAGATCTGATGCAGAACGGAGATCCAAGTTAGCTTTGCTAAGTCAGAGAAATGGTCTGAAAACAGAGATTCAAAGACACACGATGAAACGTCGTAGAGGTTTGAGTGACGGAAGACATTTTTGGGAATTTTTTCCTTTTTTTTTTCTTTTCTTTTTTTTTTTTTCAATCTAAGGGACTTCTTGTTTTTGGACTGAGCTCGTGCAATTTTTCTCTTCTCAATCTCAGAACCGATATGTGATAAACTGGTGCTAAACAGAAACAAATGGTGCCATTTTCCAAGTCAAATGTCTGTCTGCCATAGCACTGCCTCTTTCATGATTCACTCACTGTCTTCTCTCTCTCTCTCTCTCTCTCTCTCTCTGTCTCCTGCGATTTGTCTTTGACAGGACTTGTACCCCCCCTCCTCCCCCCTGTATGTTTTGTACGTGTCTTTGTCTTTGTTCTTTGTGCATCCTGTTGTGTTCTTATGTCCGACAGGGTTGTTGGGGTTTTCCATATCTGTGTTTTTAGAAGCGCCCTCCTCCAATCTCTGGTTTTATTTACAGTTAATAAAAGCAGCTCCCCGGCTCAAAATTGATGGATCATCTATTGAACGGGTTATTTGGAGACCAAGCCCCCAAAGTGCTATTTTCAGTTTACACAGAGAACTCATAATTTTAACATCGAATGAAGCTACTTTGAATGAAATGGATGAATGGAGTTTTTTTTTTTTTGTTTTCAGTTAAAAAGTGTTGGTCCATTGTGTTCATATACAGAAGATGCATGGTGCCATTATTAGCAATTTTTACTCTTTTTTTTAAAAAACAAATCAGTTTTCTCTCACAATTTTCACCCAAACTAACAAAGTGTGTACAAATACTAATGACAGATTAGTGATTGTCCCCTTATGTTTTATAGGTGACTTACTACAGTAAACTTTTCCAGTGTGACATGATAACAAGAATCATCTTATGTGTGAAAAATTTCAACCATTTAGGTTTGCCTGCCATGAAGTGCCTGGGATAAATATATTGAGCATCCTTTGGCCAGTAGACTATAGTCATCGACCAAATGCACATTATAATGCCTTGCTTAAGACAATAACATTATATTACTTCCCTGATGCTTTAAAAAAAAACAACCCAGTAATGACATTTCTTTGTGTAGTTTCCATAATTTGAAGTTTAATTTCAAAACGAAAATCTATTTCTGAAATCAGCATTAAAACAAATGAAAAGAGTAAACAGTTTAATTTACAGTAGGTTTTTAGAAATATTGTATGGTGTGTTTTTGAAATGAACTCTTCAGTTTCTCATGTGTCAAATGCTGAAAACACGAGTCTTTGAAATGTCTGTAATGTGTATCCATATTCCCTCGTTTTGTGTATGAACTGTCTGTTGTAAGGTTTGTCTTGTTTTTTGTCTCTGTAGCCTCTGAAACAACTCCGCTTGTTGAAACGTGCAGGTTGAGCCAAGAGGAGTTGGAAGGAGTTTCACGTCAGCTTTTGTGTCCAGCCTGGTCTCACGAGATGGCGTATGAATAACGCGGCGATTTGTTAAGTCATGTCGCGTGCTATCACGACGCACTTTTGGCTTTCCGCGTGTCATTTCTCGCCGTGTAGTCGCTCGCACCGGGTTTTCAACTGCAAACCCAACATTAGACGCTCAGAGCAACTGCGTCGGAAGTGAGGTGAAGTATAAAGAGCGAGAAAGTCCGTTTAGGGAGGGAGGGACTCGATGTTGAGTTATTTACGTTGAGTATGTAACTGATGTAGGTAAGTTAATTTACGCTACGCAACCAAAACATTTAAAGGTCCCATATTCTGCTCATTTCCACATTCATACTTGTATTTTGAGTTTCTACTAGAACATGTTTACATGCTTTAATGTTCCAAAAACACTTTATTTTTCTCATCCTGTCTGTCTGAATACACCTGTGTTCACACTCTGTCTGAAACGCTCCGTTTTAGCGCCTGTCTCTTTAAGCCCCCCCCCCCCCTCCTGAAA
>JAOVVB010194141.1:0-11002 GCA_028570985.1 Heterobranchus longifilis
TAATTTGACCATTAATTTTGTGACATTATAGGGGAAGCTGAGCTTCCCTTGCAGTCTTAAAGAAATCGCCACTGATGTTAATAAATTCAAAATTAACTACATGAAGGAATAAACTCATGGGACATGATGGTATTATTACCACCTCAAAGTTGATTATTTTCTTGTAACATATGTCCCAAAGTATGCTAACTATGCAATCAAAAAAAGTTTTTTTTATAGAAGTTACACTGACACATAACATGAACACCACATTACATTAACACATTACCATTGATTATCAATGATATACTTTCTAAACTGGTGGATCGTGGTCACCCAATGCTCACCCAATGCCCATGGGTGCCAAAGGCCAGACTGTCTGTCCCGATCCCACTGGAAAGCCAAAGCAAAAAAACTCTCAACTCTGCAAAAGTCACTGCTGGCGACGATATAAAGGCACCAGAACACCCAGTGCACCACAGCCCGCCGCACACGCTGTCCAGCAATCAATGAGCCTGAGGTTGATCCAGCCCCCAAACTCCCCAGATCCCAATCCAACCCATGGAAGCACCACCACACAACCCACAGCCCCTGAAGATTCGATGTCAATGTCCTGGTGTCAGACACCACAGCACATCCCAGAGGCCCTACAGCGCCACGCCCTGAAGGACCAGAGCCAAGCCAGTGGCACAAGAGGAACCAAAATCTAGGTGGTTATAATGTTAATGGTTTTAATGTTATGGCATATTTTTTATTCTGTTAATGACAAGAAAAAGTTCCATATTGCCAAGAAAACACAAAATCTTCCAACACAATAGAGCAAGAGCTTTAATGTAAGCATGTGATTTAAACTGCAGCCATACGCCTATTAAAGTGGCGGGAATTAAAAGGATTGCACTTTTTCAAAGCCGTTTTGGACTTGAAGTTGTTTCCACAATAAATGAAGCCAATTTTCTCAGTTGGAAGCCTGCTCTGGCTGGTTTTAAGGAGAAGCCTTTACATTATTGTTCCGTTCTATTATTGATATGGCCCTAAGGAACATGAAAGCTTGGACTGACTGTACATTTGTCCTTAGAATAAGAGATGCTGTTTGATCCTACCTGACGTCCAAGATCATTCCCTTCACAGTGCTCGTCAGATCTGCTCCCACACCCTTCACTGAGTCGTGACGGTTTGGAACCCGAATTTTTCCCCAGCTCTCCTGTGTACAGGAAAAATATGACAGAGGACAGTTTTCTCAGTAGTCTCAGATCATCCTGTGCTGCACAATATGGTGTCTAAAGTGCAGCTAAAAGGGCGAACAAATAGCAGCATCATGGTGTGATAATCCAACATACAGTTCACCAGGCTATCAGTGACCCGCATCGATCCATGCTTCTTCCCCAACAGAGCAGCTGTGTGGGATTAACTGCACACCTGAAGCCATGATTTTTATTAATTTCTTCACTTTGTCTGCAGCCAATTTAATAAAGTAAATTCAATAAAAATGAACAAAATGTGTTTGCAAATTAGGCGATGTTTAAGAACAGTAAGAACAAAGTCAAAGAATACTGTATTCATAAGGGTTAAATGGTGGGAGCATGCACAAGAAAGAAATCTATAACAATAATAATAATAATAATAATAATAGATGAACTTTTTGTACCGCTGATCATGTACAGGGTCACAGGAAGCCTGGAGCTTATCCCAGGAGACTTCGGGCACCTGGACAGGGTGCCAATCCAACACATGGCACACACACAATCACACAATTATTCACACACTACAGGCAATTTCCATCCATCCATATAGGAACTTTTAGAGCCCGTGGAGGCCAATGGTAATCAAGGAATTTATTTTTATTTTTATGACCATGGTAGAACCTCCAGTCAACATTCACACACTACAGGCAATTTGGGAACAGCATTTAGCCTATTCTTGTCTTTGAACAGTGGGAGGAAACCAGAGAACCCGGAGGAAACCCACAAAGCACCTGGACAACTTGCAAACTCCATGCACACAGACTCGAGGCAGGAATCGAACCCGGACCCTGGAGGTGCAAGACGACAGTGCTGTACTGTAACCACTATGTGATGATATAACTCAATAATAATAATAATAATAATAATAATAATAGCATTATTATGCATGGATACAAATGCAGCACATAAATCATGCAGACAGTGTGAGCTGTTGTAATCTACACTAATGAAGTTGTATTTATTGCACATTGATACACTGAGGTCACCCACAGCAACGCACTGGAGAAAAACTAGTACATAAATCCCTACTTTATTTCCAAAAAAAGCTGATAAAACTCAGGCTATGTTTTTGGATTACATTTGGACTGGAGCCCCTGAAGCGCTCATGGACCTGTCGGTGAACTCCTGTGCTGTTGCTCTGATCGTTCGCTCCCTCTGGCTTTTAGTCAGTGTTTGTTGTTCTGTTCAACCAGTGTTGGGAAAAACAAGCTTGTCTGGATTAAGGGTGTATCATCATTACTATATGGTTGTATATACAGTAGTTATATGGAAAAAAATGTGGAGTGCATTTATGATGAATGAAACGCCATTATTAAGTGTTTGTGTGTATATACTGTAGCAACAGATGCTGCATTTCATTCCACAGTGCACTTGACGCTATACTCTCTAATCCTTGGTATCTGTGCACGGAATGTTGGTTAAAAGGGAGCTTGTCAGAAATGTGTTAGTGTTGGAATAAACTTTTTTTTTTTTTTTTTAAATCATCCATCCAAATTTTTAATAAGTCAAGTCGATTGGAATGAAAGCGGAGAATCTGACATTTTATCCCTCTAAACTATTACTAAACATTTTTACTATAAACTAAACATTACTATCTAAGTAATTTCTGTCTCATGAAATTATATAGGTATATGTGATAAACACATCTATTTTTATCTGTTGGCAGCAATTAACAACTTCTGCACCAATGAACATGGCACATCTTTTCTTTAAGCACTTTAAATCACATCGCCTCTTTATAACCTGGTACAAGAGGCGATGCATACCGAGGCCAATGTCTTACTTTTTCAATAAGCTTTTCATATCCAAAAAAAAATTTTTTACTATACATACAGTAACTATTTGGAGAAAAAAAAACACAGCACCAAAACAGCATAGACATAGAGAGCTAATAGAATTTTATTAAAACTTTATTAATCCTGGAGGAAATTGTTGTGCCAGAGACTGCTCCTAGAGTAAAGAGTAAAACAAATGAAAAATACAGTAATACTCACTCTACTTACTCATTCATCATCTACTGCACACTTCTTTATTCTGTATACAGGATCACGGGGGACTGGAGCCTTTCCAAGGAGGGGTACACCCTGGACGCGGTGTCAATCCATCACAGGGCACACACACACACTCACACTTATTCACACACTACAGGCAAGTTTTTTGGAGAAATCCAATTAGCCCAATCTGCACGTCTTTGCACTGTGGGAAAAAACTGGAGTACTCAAAGGAAACCCAGCAAGCACAGGAAGAACGTGAAGAACTCACGGAGGCAGGAATCCTGGAGGTGCAAGGCAACAGTGCTAACCTGTTAGTGCCACCAGTTAAGTAAGAAAAAAAATGCACAAACTAGACATAAGATAGACAAAAGAAGAATGCAACACCAACAAAGTACAACGCAGCAACCTGTAAAAAATGTATAACAATGACGGGTAATATTGCACATGATATTGTTAAATTATATTGCACATGATATTGAGGAACCCTTGCATACAAATTGCAGAGGTACAGTAAGACTAGTGCATCTATTGTTTTTAGGCTGTGACCATTATTTTAGCTCTCTTCCCAATAGAACAGGGAAGAAGTTAAAAAAGTTTGATGGCCACAAGAAGGAAAGACCTCCTGTGGTGCTTCACGGTGGTCTCAGTCATTGTGCTCTGGTAGGACACCAGTGTGACATGCAGCGGCTGGGGCGTATTGTTCATAATCCTCAGACGTTTATTCAGCATTCTTCTCTCAGAAACCTCCACCAGAGACTTCAGGTCCACTCTAATGCCAGCTTCCCTAAAAAGTTTGTTGAGTGTTTTGGCATCACTTGTCTTTACATTTAGGCATGTGGCAGATGCTCTTATCCAGAGCGACTTACTTTTTTTTTTTTTATCTCATTACACATCTGAGCAGTTAAGGATTAGGGGCCTTGCTCAAGGGCCCAACAGTGGCAACTTGGTGGTTGTGGGGTTTTGAACCTGGGATCTTCCAAACCGTAGCCCAATGCCTCAACCACTGAGCTACACCTGTACACTTTTTCTTTACTCTGCTACGCCAACACACAACAGTGTAGAAGATGGCACTGCTAACCACTGAGTCATAAAACATCAGCAGCATGGTTCTGCAGACACTGAAAGACCTGAGAATACTGAAAACAAAAAATACAGGTGGCTCTGAGCTTTTATGTGAACGGTATGTGAACACCATGATACTTATAGCTTTCCACAAAAAAAAAGGTCACAAAAAAACATGTGCATTATTAAATGTTGGTAAACTTTTCTGTGAAGAGGCGTTTATTTTGCAGTCACGGAGGGAGTCTCCAATTTCAGCCAAACGTAAAGCAGTGCAACATGACGAGCTGTCTCTTCTGCCTTCACTCAGTAACACAACACTGTTCAGGAGAACGCCAATGTGAATCAGATGAAATTGAGTCACAATCATATGATTTTCATATTGGCACCACAGTCTTTCTTCTGCTTCGGTTCCTGAAATTAGAAGTGTGATTACTAACACGTTTTTTTATTATGCACATTTCATCACCCTCGTCTTAATTTGGCAGACTTGCTGTTACAAAACCAACAAGCTCCAGACAGGAAATGCCCATACTATAGTACATACTACTTTTTAATATCTTGACAATTTTTTTTGTTTGATTGTTTGTTTTTTTTACTTACTGTATACGAGGGACGTTCAAGTCAAACCATTACTTTTGATGATTGGCATTTACAGAAGACTTCAAGCGTTCATGAACACCACTTGCACATTACAGGAACATTACAGAGTTATCTCCACATCCCTCCTATGGTCCTGACCTTGCTCCGGGCCATTTCCACATGTTTGGGCAAACATTAAAGGAGTTCCTGGGAGGCCAGTGTTTCAGACATGAAACATGCTATCATGGCTCTGGCGTACTGGGAAAACTTTCTACCTTGATGGTATTCAAGCACTAGTTTAACACTTGGATAAGTGCATTAGTGTAGCAGGGGATTGTATAGAGAAATAAAGGGAGTTTTTACTCTCAGAACTGTGTTCTGCTGTTCTGCAAAATCACGGTTTGACTTGAACACCCCTTATACTTAAGGGTTCCTGGTTGGTCAACAGTCCTAGCTTGTTAAACTGTTCCATTCGTAATCTTATCTAAAAGTAAAAAAAAAAAAAAAAAAGCATTCTTGAAATGAGCTACATAAAAAAATGAATAAATAAAAACTGTGTTCCACAATGACGTAATCTCCTCCTCAAAGACTCATTAGAGAGTAGACTTCAGTTTGTGTTGTCTAGTTTGTCTTTCCTAAGTTTATGATGTGTTAAAATTTGAAATCACATGAAACCAAATTTGACATGACAAATGGAGCAAACTATTCAGAAATCTAATTTTATGTACCTTCAAATATGCAATGAATTTAATTGGAAAATGTCAGAATACATCTATTTATCACTCCTTAGATTGCAAAAAATCCTCCCTGTTTATTTCCATAACTGCATCCATAGTGAAAGGGAAATCCTATACAAATTTAGATTTATATCACCAATAAAAAAAAGAAATTCTTTATAATCAGATCATGAAATCCAGCAATTTGTAATCACATCTCATTATTAATTGATTCCAATATGCTTTATGAACGGATATTTGGAAAGTGATTATTATATACAGTTATATAGTGTTAAATAATAATAATAATAATAATAATAATAATAATAATAATAATAATAATAGTAGTAGTAATAGTAGTAATTAATTTATTTATGAGCCAAGCAATTGTGCTTCTGTTTCTCTTCCATGAATGTGGATTTGCAGAGCTAATGTGTGTGTGCATTTACAGATGGATGTTTTAGCATCCTGATGTGATTAGCTAATTGCCTACATGGTAATTACCTACCTCTCACATAAACATTTATATTTATGCCTTTGAGTTTTGACTTCTGCTCTCATGCCTGTTGTGGTGTAATCAGATACTTGTCCCCGCAAGGATTCAGCCAGAAAAAATAAAAAATAAAAAAACGTTGAAAATTGGGGTTGATATGGCAGACAAGTCTTTTTCTACTCTCAGGCTGGGAATCTCACAGAAAATCATGGAGCTAAAGATGCAAAAATCAAGAGCGTTTGCATGTGTCCCTATTAAATGGCTTCTTATTTTGATCCCTAGTTGGCAACCAGACAGGGTTGCCTCCAGAGCTGGTACGCTGCTATGGATGGCACTGCTGGATTGCAGACTTCATTCATAAAGTCTTTCTATTGCAGTATGATCCATGTCACTGGCCTTGGCATCATGGAGGCACTGTTTTTCCAAGTCCTCCTAAATTTGCTTGGACAACGTGTTCTTTGGCGCGGATCTTTGTAACTTCAGCCCATTGCACATTGATGCCAGAATAGTTGATATGATATCCAGGTGGTGTTTATTTGGCAGATGTGCGCAAACCACATCTCAACTGTGTCAAATTGTCTCATTAAAAAGTCAGTAACAAATATAAACACCCAAGATGTGATGCAAGCATTGAATTTGGAAAGCCTTTAGTTTATCCAGCCCTGGTTATAGCATGATATGCATTTCTGACCCATACATATGGGTATAGGATCAATCTTGGTCTTAATGGAAATAATAGCTTTTTCTGTCTGTACCAGTTGAGCGATATGAATGTTACTGTTGCCTTACCAAGCTGCTGTGGGCTTCAGTAGTAGAAGCCACTTTCTTCTTCTACTGTACGTTATGGATCCCAAGTATTCAAATTTGTCCACTTCCTTGACTTGGATTCTATCAAGAATGAAGTTTGTTCAAGTCAAGAACATTTGACATGATCCAAACATCAGGTAAGTCATAAAGCATGGGATTTTAGGCCTGGGCAGGAAATTGAGGATACACATATAGCTAGTGGAGCCATTGTGGTGAAGTTTGGAGCATTTGCCACGGCTGGTGAATATATGTGGTCAGATGTTGACTTTTAGTGTGTAGTAACACTTCATCCTTTGTTGATAAATGGTCTGACTGCATCCAATCGTGGTTAGAATAATGGCTGATGCTGCAATAAAATTTGCATTTTAGATTTCATTAAACCTGGCACAATGATGGCTTTTTTCCAAGCTGATGGAATGCATTCCAGATGCCAGATCAACTGCAGGAACATCTGGAGGAAAGTCACCAGGATGTCTCCTCTGGCATTTAGTTAAGTCATTATTTGTCACATATACATTACTGCACAGTGAAATTCTTTCTTTGCATATTCCAGGGTGTTAGGAAGCTGGCATGGGGTCAGCTTTGATACGGTGCCCCTGGAGCAGATAGGGTTTAGGACCTGGTGGAACTGGGGCTTGAAACACTGACCTATCAGTAATTTAGAGCTTTACTACAGTGACCTACCACTTCCCCAAAAACTTGGCAGTGCGGATACTTGACCCCTGACCTTCTGATGAGTAACCCAAAGCCTTGGCCCACTCATGTAGACTTTCTCTTCTTCATTAATATCTTTTCCTCACCATCATTTGGATCAACCACTGAGGAACGAATACTGGTGGCTCTGCTGCTGGTCCTTGCAGTTGAACATGGTTGAGTACCTCAGTACAGTGTTAGAGCAGTGTTCTATCCAATGATATGAGCTTGCAAAGGTTCCATCTGTTTTCTTGTTGTTGCTGAGTTGCTTCTTCCGCTCAGTGTCTTGAGAGTCTGGTACTCTTGTCTGGATACCGTTTCCTCAAGGTTGACTGCAAAATACCAAAAGCATTGATCTTCTTTTGTAACACAAAAAGAAATGCTAAAAATGCTCTGGGTTGTATATATTTATTTATTTATTTATTTGCTTATTTATTTATTGTTTACGTTGATTAGAAATTCTGCTCTTAATTTAAATGTGTTGACAGATTCATATTTATCTCAATGTACCTAGTTTAATTTGTAGCTTGTATTGTATGTGTATTAAAACAGAAGGTACAGTAATATCATCATCTAACTAATAAAAAAAAGCTCTTTCCAGAGGACAAAATATGTGCTTGGTTGATATCCTTAGTGCAGCAGGCAAAATGATTTATTACAGAGTAACAAGGTATAATTACAGCATAAATATGAGTTATACCACCACAAAACCTACACTAAGAGGAGTGTGTTACATTCAGGGCTGCCACTTTTTACTTACTTGCACAGCCAAATGACTGACAGACAAAAAGACTGACAGTGTCATAGATTCCTAATTTTTTTTTTTCCTAAAGTGATGGCTTTCTTGTGATCATTGTCATGGCAACCATTTCTGGATAGTTTGCAATATAGATGTACATGAATAAAATGCAGCCATATATAGCCATATTTAAATAAAAAAGAAAGAAAAAAAAACGGGACATTATGTGTCCTGGTAAGTGTTTCATGGGGGACAGGGGACGGATAAGGGGGACAGTTCTGTGTAAACCTGGGACAAGTGATACATAAGTTACATCCAATAGACAGTATGCATCAAAGGAAAATGGTTAGCAGCACCATATTAGCAGCCCACTGAGCCTACCAAGTTACAAGATATAAAAAAAAAAAAAAGTGACCGCCAATTGTGACAAAGAAATTCACCCACTTTGGAATATCATAAATGTGCATCGTCATCATCTATGCCGCTTTATCCAGTATACAGTGTCACAGGGATCTCAGGGGACTCAGGGTACAGGGCGGGGTACACACTGGACTGGCCAATCCATCACAGGGCACACATACACACACACTTCATTCACACACTACGGGCAATTTGGGAACGCCAATTAGCACTAGTCTACATGTCTTTGGACTGTGGGAGGAAACACGCCAAGCACAGAGAACATGCAAACTCCATGCACACAGAACCCAAGGCAAGACCTGGACCCTCTCTCTACTGCCTATCCTGTGCAGGGTCACTGGAGACGCAGCGGTACGAGGACGTGGTGCCAGTCCATTACAGAGCACAAGCACAGACCCACTCACACACTGCGGAGGGAACACACCAAGCACGGGGAGAACATCCAAACTACATGCACAAAAAAGCCCCTTTACAGAATAAAAAATAAGAAAAAAAAAATTCATTAAGTATAAATTAAAACAAACAGTTATAACTTTAACATTTTTAGTGGTGAAGATAGTATGCTTTGAAAAAGTCTCAAATGTGTGAGTTTCTGATGAGACAGGGGACTTAGGGGTACCAACCTGTTCATGGCAGGACGCGAACACACCAAGCACGGGGAGAACATGCACAAGCACAAGCCTGAGGCAGGATTCGAACCCTTGTCTCTGGAGATGCACCCCAAAGAAGAAAAAAAAAGTATGCTAAGTATAAAAATTCCTAACATGCCAAAGCATACTTAAGTGTACTTGCTCCAGACTAATGACTAGTATACTTGAAGTTTGCTATTTTGGAACAACTAATTCTGAACTAAGTGTATTTAAGTTTTAATTAAATTGTACAAAGGCACAATTTTAAGTGTATTAAGTATACTTTTGTGTGCTAAAGTGGAACAACTTTAAGTATACTTAGTGTATTTAAAGTATATGGCTGTGTGTGTACTAACGTACATACCTGACAGTAATTAATGAATTTTAAGTATATATTTAATGTATTATAAGTACATTACAGCTATTTTTACTGTGTTACAAATACATGATTAATATGAGTATATTCTTGTTGCAGCAGTAGCTGTTATACTTCTGGTCATTACAAATACTAAAAAAAGTACACTGTGAGGTTAATACAAATATAGTATACTTTATTATATAATATAATACACACAGTCTTCTATAATACAGTATCGCAAATGTGTTTTTTGAAACGCATTACATCAGTTATTATGAGGCAGATTTTATTCATGAGTTCATCAGATTTAATTTGCACAAGATTACAAAAAAACAGTACTATAGTTTATTTGTGTTTTTAAAAAAAATGTCAGGTTGTCTTACAAACACACAAACCAAAATTTAAACTGTTGTCTAAACCCAGACAAAAATTTGAATTAGAATATACAGGTACAGTATTATTTTAAACCTGGTGTGTTGATTCTAGCTGTTACACAGAGACTGAAAGCAGGCCGAGAGCTACAAAGCATTATACCAGAAGCAAACTACATAAGATTTAGCAATAACACATTAGAGAATAAGTTCAACAGTTTAAACTATGTACTTAATTTTAAACTACCTAACAAAAACCATGAAATTTACCTTATGTCGATGAAAATAAAATAATAACAATACGAACTAACACACACGCAACGATGCAGCTTAACGCCGTGAATTAAAACTAGAAGCGGAGGACTGGGGAGCCAATCAGAAAACAGACAGTCCGAATCTTACCGCCTCCAGTTTTTTGATTGGCTAGTGTTGTGCCGATTCTAGTCTCTGGTTGGCTGGAATAGTTTCAGAGTTAAAACGCTGCTGCAGTTTATGCAAGTGTAACTGATATGTTATGATAGTGTGCGCGCAGAAGAGTGAGAGAGTGCAAAAATAAATTATCTTGAACCGGCAAAAGTGATTTTTACCACGCTAAAACAAGTTTGAGAGCTCGCGAGAGAGAGAGAGAGAGAGATTCAGCGGGCAAAAACGAGTCTAAAAGTGCGCGCGCACAAGAGAGTAGGACACTAAATATAAGCATAAATAAGTACATTTAAATTATACTGAGACTACCTTACATTCAAATTTGTATTCTAATGTATACTTTCTGTACATTTGTACAATGATTAGCATATGGTAAATATATACCAAAAATATATTGAAAAACAAAGTTTAAATAAGTGTGCTTTGGAAATTAGACCAACCTTTCACTTAAAGTATATTTTCCTATAATATATTTTTGGAAAGTGTACTATAATACAA
>JAOVVB010194161.1:0-11002 GCA_028570985.1 Heterobranchus longifilis
AAAGAGACAGCCGCTAAAACGGAGCGTTTTAGACAGAGGGTAAATATGATATTATTATACTGGTATATATAATATTATACAGATATATTCAAACAATAAGTGTTTTTACAGCATGTAAACATGTTCTAGCAGAAACCCAAAATGCAAGTATAAATGCAATGTATGTCCCTTAAGACAAGTAAATATTGATTCATTATTCATTTATAATTGGAAACTTTATTCACCATATGTGTTAAATTGTATGTTTGCCTGTAGACATATTGCACACATTTGCATGTTCAGCAGACATGTTGAGCACTGACTAAAAGCTCTCTGTGCACTTGATTAGAATGAATGTATATTGGAAGAGTGGATAAGTGTCAAATGACATTGTTTTTCCAGGACATTTTCTAGGAAATTATTACGAATTTACGGACGTGTAAATCCATCATATACATAGATTTCAAAAGAGCAAAGGAGTAACATCAAATGTATTTGTCATTGAATGCTTTCACCATTCAATATCAAATGAATAATGAAAATATAAATGGACTCAATTATGTAGCAGTATTATGGTATATTGATGGAATAACAGGGACCATGATGGAAATAAGTCCTGGACTTTGTCATGTTGTCCCTGACAATTGTCTGATACACTTCTTGTTTTACTACTGTATTTTAATATTTTGTCAAATAAAAAAATATATATTGTAAGCACCTATATGGTGGAGTGGGTGAGACCAAGTAAATGTCACACTGAACGTGGTTGAGAACAATTTCTAAACTCAAATGTGGAAATGTAGATCAGACGTGTTGGATCACAGCTTCTGGAAATATGAATAACTTGTAAATGTAACACTTGGTGCTCTGACATCTTTGCTCCATCGTAAACATGTGGAAAGTTACCTAATACCTAAATATAACCATATACCTAAAATGATCACCTTAATGTCCTTCAAGCTCAACCATCTGTAAAGTCAACTGGAAATAGAAAACTAGATGCCATCTACAGTACAGGGATTCAAATCAAGGATCACTCACACATTGACATAACATGCTGCAGGATCCAATAAAGAGACATTTTTCCAAACAAAAAAAGCCTTCGGTCACCTCCGTCCCCAAAAACCTAAAAACAGCCTTCAGCTACCTTCGTCCCCACACGATTTTGATCATATTTGTCCTTGCAGTGTCTTTTTTTTTTTCTCAGTAAACACACAAAAGCAAGATTGTACATCCAGATATCAAATATAACTGTCCAAGGACATTTTAAAATAATTTACATTTACTTTTTAATACTCATTATTGGGTCCTTACCGCAGCGGCTCTGGTTAGTCCACCCCAGAGACTGAGACAAGACCAGAGTGTACTGAGACCGAGACAAGACCAAGACCAGAGTGTACTGAGGCCAAGACAAGACCAAGACCAGAGTGTACTGAGGCCAAGACAAAGCCAAGACCAGAGTGTACTGAGACCGGGACGAGACCAAAACTTTGAGGGGTTGAGACCAAGTCAAGACCAAGATGGGGCAAAAGCGAGACAAGACCAAGGCCAGACCAGTGTGTGAGTCCCACACTGCATGACACACAAATTGTGGAAGATGCAAACGACAGGCCCTCCTCAAATTGATCTGAAAGTTCCACATTCCCATAAAAAACACACGTTTGTTTGCTCAACACTATGAGCAAACAAATACAAACACTACAGAGATAAAATCAACTTAACCATCTTTATTCAACACTGCTTTCCATGTTTTACCATCCACCTAACACATTACAAGTTTGTGTTCAAGCATCAGGTTTTCTGACTCTTTGGTTGCATTTTAATCAGGAAGTTTTACATCCAATCACAGTAATTAATCAGACAATGCACAGGCAATTTAGTGATATCCCACTGTTGTGGTCTTGACTGGTGTTGAAATAAAATCCTCTGAGTCCTCTGTCCCTGAACTAGAAGTAGTAAAAAAAAAAAAAAAGAAAGAAACGAATATAGCCTGTACCATGTTGCTACGTATAGGCTACAATATAGTACAGAATTGAGTGTTTATAGTTTATAGTTGAGAGAATATTATAGATCCAAGACGAAACTGACAGAAGGACGGGACTGAGAGAAAAAGCTGCAATTACAAATCCATCTGCTACTTCAGCACCATGGACAGTGCGATGGATTTATCAATACACACCAGAGTTAGACTACTGATATTTCAGAGCCATGGTCGGGGCCGTAGATTCTAGAAGATCAACAAGTCAGGCAGGCTAGACTAACATATTCAACTAAACCAGTGGTTCTCAACCAGGGGTCCGGGGACCCCCAGGAAAATGAGAAATAGTTAAATGACACTGCACTCTCTCTGCTACTAGGGGATGGAGAGGGTACTGCGGACAGTATTTGTTGTTTCTGCAGCAGAGATGCTCACAAGTCCAAGTCTCAAGTTGTTGTATATTTCGTTCATTTTGTAATGATAGCAGGGTCTGTATGAGACGAGCAGCGGAGACCCCGAGTCTCAGCCGCTGACAAACTGCTAATTCGGTGATAAACACATTTCATTTCCTATATATTCTTCACAGCGTTGCCAGATGGGAAATGTTAAAGTATGGTACCAAAGGCTTAAAATTATCGTATTTTGAGAGAAATTATCGTATAGAGTCATAACCGAGAGAAAAAGGTGTAAATGTGTCATTTCAGAAAACACATTCAGACGATGTACTGCCCACAAATCACGCCTCTCCCCTCTCTTCACCCTCCTGTTCACTCATGTCTTTACTTTTTTCCTGTATCTTAGATGCAGGCAGCAGAGCTCTCTTCAGTGATTGGCTGTCAGACGTCACGTTAGAAGATATGCGGAAACACAGACGTAGGGTAGGATCTCCAACGGATTACCCGTTTTCTAATATTGGCTTCTTATACAGTGTTGCCAGATTGGGCTGGTTTCCGCCCAATTGGGCTACTTTTGATTACATTGGTCTGGGAAAAATAGCATTGGGCTGGTAGATGAAATTTGGGCTGCTTTTTTCAACATTTGTCTGTTTTTTGAAAATATTGTGGAAACAATATTACCAAACAACCTGTTATTTATGGTCAAAAACACACAATACAGTAAACACTGTTTACTTCATATTATAGACTTTTAATTTGAGAAATATTTGATTGACATTAGTTGTATTCCATCATTAAATGGGTTGTGTTTTGATGTTTTATGTGGCTCACATGTCATGGCAGTAGGCCTATTTGATCACTTTATTGTGGTTTTGCTGGGGCGTCAGAGGTGCATTTAGCAATTTGTGTATTTGATTGTCTGACTGCACTCTTTGTGGGTTGCAATAGCATTTATTTAACATTTTATCTTTGGTTATTTGATGCAGATATGAAGCTTTGTGTGCTCATCGTGTATTTTCTATCGCGTGTTTAATGGGTTTTACGGTTTTACACAGGTTTCTGGCAAGGTTATGATTTGGGCTGTTTTTTATTGAATTCGGCAAGTTTTAAGCTGCGATTGGGCTGGAAACTGTCAATGTGATCTGGCAATGTTCTTAGATGGTACTCTGAAACAACCATCAGATGGTGTTAGGTTAGTGTCCTGTGGGAATGTCAGCTTCTAATCCATGATGAAGATACAGAAAAATAGAAATACATGGCAAAAATATCACATTGTCAAGAGATAGAGATAGATCCCCCCCCCCTAAAATTCAAAAAATCATGTTTTCAGAGGAGCTCATGTCTCCCGCTGCCTCGCCTGTAGTTCGCCTAAAATGACACAAACCATCACTGGGGAAAAATGTATTTGTACTTTGAGGGAGCGATCGAGATGTTTTGGCTTCACTTTTGTAGTGCTGTCATGTCCTCCGTCTTTGTATACAGTCTCTGGTTGACGACCGGCGTTTTTGTAACGCTTCTCTCTGTGTGTGTCACAACAGGAGAACTTGAGAGCTGCATCCAGACAGCTGCATTTTACTTTGTGCAGGGTGAGCAGGGTCGCAGAGGCCTCTCGGCTTCAGTGGGAGAGGCTGGCTCTGTGTTTAATGAGCTTAAAGCACACCCAAACTTTGGTCTCTGTCATCCCTGGAGCAGTCAGTGCAGCCAGTTAGCTCACTGAAGCACGGAAAGACCCCCTCCCCACCACCGCAGCCCTCTCTTTATTTCTGAGTCTCTGGTACCTCTCCCGGTCTGTTTCTTTACCTGGACCGGTTGTTTCTTCTGTCGGGTCGGCTCAGCGTCGCCTGTGATCGTGTGCAGTTTTGCTCCTCTGCCTTCTGGCTGTCAATGCACTGCCCTGGTACTTCCTGCTGCGGCTTCATTAGCCGCAGTTCTCTCTGTATCCAGACACAAGAAAGGGATAGACACTCGCACGCAAACACAGGGTTTACACACCAGAGCTGCGTCTCTGAAATATGTCATATATGGAACAGAGGATGCCTTGAGCTTCTGAATGCAGAGCAGTGCTTGTGAAGTTGTCACAGACTAGAATCGCCATGATCTGTTCAGGGGGAAAGTAATTACTCTTTCTCCCCCGTAGCACTGACAAGCCCTTCTCAAAGACACTTAATTGCCAGTAGAGATTCGTTAGCTGCACAGATGCCAGCGGCCGTGGTAGGTGCCGGACTGGAATTATTGTAGGGGAGACCGGGGTTGGATGGCACATTCTTTCACACTCTGCCGTTTTTCTCTAGCATTATTTATGTCAGAATATTCTAAAAAGCAGCAAATGAAAGATTCAGGTCTCAGCTATAAATACATATGTTTTAATGTACATTAGTCTGGCGGGCTTACCAAACAATGCCGGGATAAAGCCTTACTTCCTGTCTGCACAGGAAGTCTGTGTCTGTTTTCCCATTCCCAAAATCCCTTCGCTACGGGAAACAAACCTCCGAGTTATCAACCTACACGCTGAAAATGACAAATTTTGAAGATCTGGATGGTGTAATAAGGCAGACCTGCTCTGTTCTTTCAGTGAATGATTGTAAAGATCTACAAAGAATATGTTTACAACACTATTTTGCACCGTCGGGGCGTGGCGCCGCCCAGAACGATTGTGATTGGTTTATGGAAATACAAACAGGTCAGGGAGTTTTTTTCACTATCCAGGAGTGAAAACGCATTGAATCCAGACTTTTCCCCAGCAGCGCTGTGGAGAGAAGTCTGGCTATGCGAGACTATTAACGACGTAATTAACATTATGAAACCGGACTTATTTGGTAGGTTTAGACTACAAAAAGATAGTATGTTTCGTAAAAAACCACAGTGGCGTGCGTGCGTGCGTGCCTGCGTGCGTGTGTGTGTGTTATGTAGCAGTACATTACTTGTCATTACTTTAGTTGACGATATGGCCAAAACCTTCTGGCCCAATTTCACATCTCAATAATGATATATATCACAATATAGCATTTTCTAGTAGTTTAATAAATAAAGAGTCTATGAAATAACCACACGATAAAGCCTATTTTTGTAGTTTCTGTATTTTCTCATTTAATTAAGAACTTTAGTGCAAAATGAGCATAACAGTTTCAAGTGAATAAATATAAATCAGTTTTTCCAGCTGTACACTGACTGTGTTTACATGCACAAATACAGAGTAATCAGATGAAGATATTTGTGCTTGTTATTATCAATTTAGATGACGTAATTGTACATCATGATATCTCAGTAAATGATTTCATCATTATACCATTCCACTGAAAGATGATACGTTTTATTTTATTGTTATAAATTATCATATTCAGTCATCGCCCAGCCCTATTTAAAGGGAAGCCAGAATTTGCAGCGTAAACAAAAGGGAACAATATGTCATTGAAATAAGTGTCAGCTACTTAATTGGAAAAAAAAAAAAAAATCACGAGGCACTGTGAAAAGCAATTTTGAATACCTACAAGGTCTTGTCTTCTTTGAAAGAGTTTATTTTTGAAAGGCTATTATTTATCCAAATCGAAACACTTTATATTCAACAATAACCGCGTCGGGTCGGAACACCACGCAGCTGATTTTGACCCGGACCAACAAATAATAAATGCATGAAAATGGAAATGTTTCACCTTTTCTCTGCAATCTGACTGTGATTTTCTGAAAGAGCGTGGCCGGTGGCAAGCAGGTGTTGGGCGTAATTACAAAGTGAACGTTGTTGGCATAATCTAATTAAACTGATGCATGGTCCTGATGGAGGTGAGACTTGCCTCATAAAGCTGTCCTGACAGGAGAAACTTGTGATTGTACATGTGTAATTAGCCGTGACATAAGACAGTAAGAGTGCAGTTAGAAGAAGCATGTTTCTCGTTTGATAAAGGTTTTCAGATGTGGGGGCGTGTGCTGTGTCACTGCCAAACTTCCTCTGTATGAGGAACACTGACTCATTGTTAGGAAGAAAAAAAAAAACACCACCTCTATATGACACTTTGTTGTCCTGCTCTATTTTCTACTATAAAGGTGATTTTTGTGTTACAAAATAGCGTTTTTTTTTTGTGTCTTTAAGTGGATTCAGAGGTCTGTGTGGAACTATTGATTGTTCCCATACTGGCAATGGGGATTTAAATGGGGATTTTTACTCATCCAGGTCAGTTTTCTGAGTACAACACTGGTGTATAATATCTTTTGTGGCTCCTGGAGGTGTTTTGTCAAGTCTGAGAAAATAACCCCGGCGGTGTCATCAGGGGTTATTTTGGGCTTGGAGATGAGAAACATGTGACAGAAAGCCTGTGGAGGTGTGGAGGTTGAAAGATGAGGGCTTTACCAGTTCATGCTGGTCCGGTCTCGCCCCCTGTTCGTATGACTACAAAAAGTAACACTGTAAAAATGAGTTTGGTACAGAGAACTAAGTGAAATCTGACCTGCCCGAGGGGAAAAGATCTTTGTGCGGTACATACGACCTCTCTATATTGAAACAGGTCTTTGGGTGGACACTGCTGAGGGAGACAGACTTTGTTACTGATGTGATCTCAATGAAATTGAAAGTGAAGTTCATTTTGCTTTGTATTGCCCATATTATCATGATTTAAGATTGAGATTATTCAACAAAGTTGAAGTAAAAGAGAAGAGGGAGGATACAGATTTGTTAGCATGGTTGTTTGAATTTAAAACATTTTTATTTGCTGACTTTATAGAACAAGCATGGGCTAAAAGAAAGATGTCCCTGTTTTGTTATATATATATATTATTTTTTGTTTTGTTATTTTTGCAAAATTGAAGATGTTTCTGGTTATTGTAGTGGAAGCTATAGATGAAATGCTTTTTTGTTGTATCGTTGTCATGTCATTCTGTGTGGGTTGGACCACTTAGTGGCATGACAAGTAAATAAAATCATTCATTCATTCAATCTTTAATAATTCATACATCATATACCACATAACTGTGAGACGTGGCCCAGGTTTAAAATACACAAATACATTCTGTGGGTGGATCGATCATACAGGACTTTCACCCAGGAGACCGGAGTTTGAGTCTGTGTGGATCACGCAACCGTCACATGTGTTTGAAATGGACGTAGGGATTTTAATGCCAATCCCTGTGTTTTTTACTCACCATACCAACTTGTGTTGTTGCCTAAATCTAGTAAAGTGTTGTTGGTGTCTAAACCTACCGAGTTATTCCCGTTTGACAACGTTAATCGTAGGACAGGGAACTGAAAACCAAGTTAACCCGTTAAAAAATGAGAACAGATTAGAACTGAATCCAGCTAACTTTAAATTGACTTAAAATTAAACTTTTTTTGATAACTTTTTTTTAATACCAACAAATGGATATTGCACGGAAAACAACTAAAATCTGTTGTAAGTGAACATTTTGCAGATAGGATTGAGTGTGCAGATGCCTTTTGTTGCATTTCTGATTGTGTCTTCAGCTGCAGCTGGGTGACACTGGGTGAGCGGTGTTTTCTCTTTAATATTTGCAGATACATTCATTAAAACTTTTCCTAACTCCTGAAAACTTAAATCAGGTGGCATGCATTTGCAAATGAGTAGTAAATTCTGGAAGCGTAATGCCTTCACTTGAGAAACAATTATTCGCCCAGTTTCTGTGAATTAACAATCTGTCTCTCTGACTGTTGGAGCGCAGGCTGTCCAGACTTACTCCATGATAGATTCTGGCAGGGTTTTGAGGTATTCTGACATAATAATCTTGTTAATTCAGAAAAGCAGGGTATTTTTCTTTTAATTTCCCAAGGGAATGCATTATTCTTCGATAGTAAAGGAGACAGGAGACAGTGTTTTGTCTCTTGCGAGTTCCCCATTTTATGGCAGAGTGGTACTGAATCACTGGTTTATTCCTTTATTCACTGAACCATAATCTTTGTCAATCATCATTAAAATGTATTGCTGCGTGCTGCACTGCATTTTTGCATTAATACGAACATTAATCAGTTTGTCCTATTGAATTTGTGTACTTTCAGAAGCACTGCAGGACGGTGCTTGGTGGTGTCCGCCATAAAGCAGACCACTGTCCATTTATTGAATGTTTTTTATTGTGTATGTTACATTTTTTGTGCCAATACTGCAAGCTAATTTCCCTCTGGGATAATAAAGTCAATCAATCAATGAAGTCGAACTCTTAAGAACCTTACTTACCAAATACCAGGCTGATTTTTGTGGGGAGTGTGAATAAAAAAATACGCCAAAGACATTTACAATTTTATTCCATTTGATGGAATTGTGCAGCCGTACAAAAAAAAAAAAAAAGTCATCCTGCAATTCAACATTTCACTTAATGTACGTTTGATACAACTTCAATAAAGTAGTGGATCAGGCATGGCACCGCCAAACCTGTTTTGAATCGACTTAGTGGGAAATTGAAAGGAAAAAATCATTTCATTCTTTTTAAGCCGTCCTGCGCCTTTTTCCTTCTTTCATTTTTCTCGAACCTATCTCTGCCAATTCTTATGCATTTTAAATGTTTTTTTATGTGAAGCACATTGTGTTTCCCTCATGCGTGAAATACACAATATGAAAGTTTGACTTGCCTTTCCCAATCTTGCACTGAATAAGCCCTACACGCAGAAATGTTTCTTGACAGTATTGAGGGCACAGCGCAGCTTCTCCACAGAGGTAATAGAGACCACAGAAGGAGAATATCAATAGAGAGAAACTACCAAGTGCGTGGGAAAGTCACAACCGCGTATCAGAAAGAAATTCTGTCTCTCCTCAAATAGACATTACTTCTACGCCGCCGCTTGTTCTTAAGCATAAATGACTTGTTACTGAAGATTTGTACCCGCCCCCTTCATCCCCTTCTTCAGTGTCTCATTGAGAACACAGCACGTCCTCAGAAATAATCACACATTAGCCAAACAATAAAAGAAGGCTTCTTTTTGATTGATCTTCAAATTAGAAAGGATTAAGCATGAGACGATATGAAAATGTCATGTCGCGATTACAGCCTGTCCTTCAGAGGGAAACGACAGCAGTTGATGTATTAATAACTAATACGATGCATATGAGCGTTTTCGGAAGTAGCGCCCCTAGCGCTCAGAGTAATTTATTGATGTTTTATTGATAGGCGTGTGATCAGTGGTGGAAGAACTCAGATCTTTTACTTAAAAGTAGCAATACCACAGTGTAAAAAGTAAAAGTGACTGAGACAGCTTAGCAGATGGAGTACAATTGCGGAGAAAAACAGGGGAAAAATCACCCCCCCCAAAAAAAATAAAAACATCAGTATCAGCTATCAGTCAATTTGTTATTTGAAACATCAGAATTTCACAATCGTACATCCCTGTAGTCCCATCCCTCAGGGTTCGTTTGCCTTTTCCCACCATGCCTGCCCTGAGAGCTGATCAATAATTGACTTTGTTGTTATTTGCATCACAGAACAAGAAGTTTTGTCCCTGCTGGCTCCGTTTAGCATCTCGTCCGCAGGCGCAGCAGGACGCGCCCGGCTCTCACCAGCGTCACTCGGCTGTTTATGCATTTGGCTTGGGACTGCACCCTAAACTAAAGCTGCTTTCATGACACCACGCTGTCAGTTAGGTGTATCGAGCTGCTTTTTTCTCTCCCTACGTCAGATGAGTTGGTGGGGTGTTAGAGCTCGCTGCCTCCATCTGGTCTCCATCTGTAATGAGACAGACCGACGGAGGTCCCTTAACAGCCCACTGCTGTATACTAACACTGAAAACCTCCCCATATGCACATCTTAGATACATGCTTGTCTTACACAACATCGTCTGCACACTTTCAATTTCCAGGCCGGCTTTTCCGTGAACCCCCCCCCTCTACTTTTCATCGCTGCCTCAAGCGGCTGCACAGGGACAGATGACTAAAACAAAGTAGTGGGATTATGGATTATACTGATGGGCAGCCACTTGACTGAGTAAATCTCACTTAAATGGATGATTATTTAAATCATTGTATGGGCTGACATCTTAATCCTTTCATAGAGACCTAAAAAAAAAAAAGAAACGACCCACCTTAGTAGAAGAAGAAGCTATCACAACACTGCAGCTACATGTTGTTTTTACACTGTGCTGCACATAGCTTTGACACATGCAGTGCCCTTTATGAATATTTTAAGATTTTCATGACTATCTGTCAGCTGTGATTACTAAATACATATTATGTTAATTTTTAACACTGGGTACACCAAGCAAGTGTTTTCTGAAAAATGATGGCTAGTGCATTGGCTTTTCTCTTGATGCTTTTCTCTACATGCAGTATTACAATGCTATTATTTATACCTGGTTTAAAGGCCCCGTATTGTAAAAGTGTGATTTCCATGTGTGTTTTGAGTGTAAAGCAGGTCTAGGTGCTATATAAATACTGTGAAAGTATCGAAACGTTCAGAAACTGTGCCTTTAAACGAGCCGTCAGGACTTCTGTAAGGTTGTGATGTCACATCTATACTATAGAAAGTGCCGCTACAGTCACTCTCCGGCTGAAACAGGCTGTTCTCATTCACTGTTTGTGGTTATACCTACGAAAAGTAATTCACTAATTAGTAGATAACCCACGTAATTGTGAGCCAGGAGGCTCGAGTAGTATCCAGCTGCAGACGCGGAGAACAAGCCCCTGGCGTGACGGAAATGGCAAACTATTTTTGTTTTGTTTTGTTT
>JAOVVB010194172.1:0-11002 GCA_028570985.1 Heterobranchus longifilis
AGATGAACTATGTTATAACATTAGTGCATTTCCACAACCTACTGAAAACTACTAAATATATATATTCAATATATAAAAATAATAAATACATATAATGTAAATTAGACCTAATTAGACCAATACAATAAGATAAAATATGTTGTAGTGCATTTCCACAATCTACTGAAAACTCCTAAATAGATATTCAACATTTCAGTAAACTATATTCAACACATTGAAGTCAGTAACTCAATGAAAATGGGTGAAAGTGCACCGCTGTAAAGGAAGGAGGATTTATAACACAAGACAAAACGAGAGCTTCATTGTGAAACAGAATGCGACACATTCACATTATCTTGTTTTCATAGTTGTTGGAAGCTAAAATTGTCAATGAAAATCTGAAAACAGGAAAAGGTGTCGTGAATATTTTGCTAATGTTGCTGCTGAAGTGTTTGTGAATCCGTCAGTGCATGTTTGTGTGTTAGTGCCACCCTGGGCTGCACCTTGGCGGATCCATTAAAACTGTTGTTGACACACCGCTGCTATGACGACTTAATTGTTTTTACTGTAATATGCTCATTATATCAAAAACAACCTGGATGCCAAACTAAGACGAAACCCTCAATTAGCCGCAGAGAACTCCTACAGAGAATGAACTACTCCCTCTGTGAGGTTTGTTTGACCTTTATTTAATCAGGTGAGTCAATTGAGAACCAATTCTCATTTACAATGACGACCAGACCACGAGGCAGCGACAGGAGGCAACTGTGAGGTGGACGCAGCGTTTTCAAATCTCTTTGTATGGTGTGGTATAATTTGAGACCGATACTGAAGACATGGGCATGAAGCACATTTGACCAGGGGCCAGAAATGTTCTACACTGTGGGGGCCGGCCTTTTAAATTAAAAATATATATATTTATGCCTAATCTGCCTAACATTGTTTAATATTTTCGCTTTCCTACAAGATTAGTGTTATATTTGAGATCCTCGTGCAGAAGTCTTCTGTCTGTTCGAGGGGCCCGGCTGAAAACGAAAGGAGACAGAGCGTTTGCAGTCAGGGCCCCGAGGCTCTGGAACGATCTGCCCGAGGAAATCAGGTCGGCTGAGTCGGTGATCATTTTTAAGTCCCGTCTTAAAACATACTTTCAAAAAAAACAGGAAATCTATAAATAAGTTGTTAAATAAGAGCCATACATCCATACAAAGCAGAGAGTTGTGTGCACCCATAGAACCTGTTTTCATTCAGATATTTTAAGGTGAGATGTCAGGTGACGCCTTTGAAAATGACCATGCCAGTTCTTCCTTCCCTTCCTTTATAATCTATGGTTGGTAATAATTAATGCTTTAGGTCGTCTAGTTTCATACGACATTACTATCTTCGCTCTAGCTTTAAAACGGCCGCTACAGCCTCTGAAAGACAGTAACGTCGGCCGGCGGTCCCGCGGGTCTCTAAGGGTTAATATTCTGTGGACTGGATGAGAAGCTCTGGCGGGCCGTATGTGGCCCCTGGGCTGCCAGTTCATGATTACTGCCATAAAGTATACTCCAAATGATCAGCCAGTCTCCCTATGGTCTAATCCAGAAGACATTAAGACATCTAAAATGACAGATTATCACAGTCGAGTCTTTAAGGATCTTACCTCTAGTCTCTGCACCATCTCCCGAATGTCTTCTCCGCAGTTGTCGTGGGCAGACAGCATGACGCACTCCCCGCGCTCATAGAAGATCTTAATGCTCATAATCCCTGAGGTCCATCCAATGACGTCGCGACAAGAGCAGTTGAAGACCACGTTTTTTGATTCCTCCTCGATGAGCACAATAAACTCATTGGATATGCCGAGCAAGCAGTCCACGTCCATCGACTGGCCGAAGTCCCGGGCGCGGACGCTCCAGGTGATGGCCCCCACGCTCAACAGATGTGCATCCTTCCTGGGTTTCACTTTCTCCTTCTTCTTGGCTCCGAGGGTGATGAAGCTGAATTTGACGGCAGAGTCAATAGTAGCCGTGCTAACAAAGTTCTCAGCCAGGTCCTTCAGGTACTCCTGCCGCGTACGAGTCGCCATGGCTCGGAACTTCTCCGACTTGTGAGCGGCGTTTTCTCCGTTGATGACCTTGGCGAGCAGGAAGTCCCTGAAAACGGCTGACTTTGGGAAAGTTACAGACTTGGGAATCGGGGGGCCGAACGGAGGCACGTCTTTAGATCTGGACACGGCCACGCTGGGAAACAAGAATGAAAATAATAAATCACAAGCAGCAGCGACAGTCAAGAGAAAAAAGTGAATGAGTATTGAACCATACATATAATGAGAAGCCATTTGAAGGGTGTTGAAATTATATGGCTTTCAGGGGAATTATTTCTGGTGGGAAGACTGAGAGGAGCTGAGACTAATTCAACTCTGTTCAACAAATGCTATGTTATTAACAAGAGTCGTTTTGACTTCAGAAACACTCGAGGAGAAAGTCGTAAGTCATAATTTCAAGGTGTCTCTGAAGATAATAACTGTATCATCACTGAACAGATCAAAAGAGCCCCGTGATTCCCGCACATTACTATAAAGCCATGACAGAAACCACAGAAAGCACTCAGCAGGCTATTATTATTATTATTATTCTTTCAAATTAAATGCTCTTAAAAGTTCATGTAGAGCCATTTGCCATGAAGACATTTATGCAAAGCACATCAAAAGATAAACACATTCCCCTAAATTGTCTTGAGGATATTAGTTTGCTTCTTATCCCATGGTGAGGCGCTCTGATGTTTGGCGGTTTGAATCAACGCCACAAAATTCAGATTTTTTACCCTCTCCCTTTTCATCAGCCTGAGTAAAACAGCTTTGAGAGAGCCTCGCAGGCGTGGTGCACCTGTGTTGTGTTTACCTGTAGCAGACGTTGTCAGTGCAGGGGTTGTGGACTTTGACGATGACAAACACATGTTGGAAATGAGAGCGGATGTGTTTCGGAGTGAAAGGAAGGGCCCCGGGCTCCTGGAATACTATGGTGACGATATCATTGCCGATGTGCCTCTTCCTTAATAACTATAAGAAGGAGTTAGAAACGGAGTCAGATACAGAACAAGGAGAAAAGGCATCACGTAACAGGTGAATATAGTACAAGAGTACACTGATTTATGAACCACCAGTGGTGATTTATGGGTAAATGATAAAACAAAGTACAAGTAGAGAGCAAGTAAGGTGTAGTGGCAGAGGGTGTGTTTTATTGCTTGTTAATGTTTTGTTTTTTTTATTTGTAAAGGGAAGAACGTGTGATTTCTTTTTTCAAAAGTTACATAGGGTTGCTTTTAGGTGTAGTTAAGTCATTTTGGACCAAACCCTTAAATGCACAGCACATAATTTTTATGCCGCTAGGGGTCTCTCAGTACAAAACAATAACAAAAGACAGTTTCTCTCGGTGAGGATTCCTTCAGTGTTCATTGTTCAGGAGGTTTTTACCGGGTGTCAAATTATCCACAGAGGTCTCCTCCTCTCCTGTTCTGCTCTTCAGGGCTGCGAGCCGAGCCGCCACTAAAGCTTGCTCAGCTTGTTTCTCTGATAAAATTCTTCACCCGGTTAAAATATATAGTTTGAAAGAACCAAGATCTAAAAAATGTATCATAAAAATGTGGCTAAAAACTGGATAAAAAGTACAGTATAAACTGTTTTTATGTTGTTGTTTATTTTGTTTTTGTTATTTATTCCCCCCTTTTTGCCAGGGAAACAAAGAAATCTTCATCATTAAAAAAATAACTGTTTCAAAGTCATTCAACATTTTATTACATTATCTTTGAATGAGCACAAATTCAATCATACAAACAAGTTTTAATATAACCCTCTTTCACTTGAAAAATATTATTTTTTGGGGAAAAACAACTGCTTCAAAAGCATTTTTAACCTTTTAACACGACATTTAGCAACAGATAAATATTGGTCACTTTCTGGCCACTTATCCACATTTGGGATAATGTAAGTACACAACTCAACAAAATACATAACAGTCTAACCCTTCGAGTCATTTTGAGACATTTTAATGCAGAAAAGTTACATATTATATCTTTAAGTAACAGTGTAGTTTTTGAGAAAAGGGGATCAACACTTGTGCAGGATAATTGTTTGGTTCGAAATCATTTGAGTGGTCAAAGGAAAATAAAGTCCCCATAATATTTCAATGTCGGATGACAAACTGAATGTAATGTCTGTGGCACCAGCAGCACCACAAGCAGAACAACAAACCATTTACAAATCTCTAAACACAGTTTGTAGATTTACTTATTGTTTTTGATTCTGAAATGTTGCATTCGAAATCAAGATAAAGTGCTTTTTGGATAACAGAGATTTATTCCGCTCAGAATTTAGGCATTTTTTTTTTTAGGGGGGTGAAGGAGACACATTCCCCCCAAAAACCAATTTCGACAGCTTGTATTGTTGGATTGTGCTGATAGTTAACCTCATTCTGCGGCTGGTATAAAGTTGGCAGCGAGGGTCAGCGAGAGCCCGAAACAAGCAGGATTAGAGGGTTCAGAGGTGAATTGGAGAGGATGAAGAGATGAGTGGGGCGAACTCAGTGGGTCTGCTGCAAGATTACCACCAGGGATTAAATGAAACTATCCCACTCCGTGAAATACAATTGGAGGAGAAAAGAAAAGAGAAAGAACCCCCCAACAGCACCAATCAGACATTTTAGATGCACTTGACAGATTAGGTCTCTGCAGTGTTTCGCTGCAGATCCTGCCCTTACCGCCTCCTTCACTATCCACACTGTTAACACCTCTGCAGGGTGTACCCACAGGTTTTTATTATGGGCTCAAAAACTACTTCCATACAAGTAGTGCACCTCCGTAATCGCGGCTTTATCGGGCCATCGCTCGCCAGTCCACCACTACATCCACTTAATTCCACTTGTTAGCGCAGACAGACACAGAGGCTCATCTAATACCACGTCAGGTCCTGCCCCTGGGGATGCATTGATTAAAATCCTACTGTGGGGTACCGTTACCATGGCAATGCTCATGCTTTCAACTGATAGGTCATTACCGTGGCAGAACGAGCCTCTGGGGGAGATTGGCAGGAGCCAGGATTGAAGATATCCTAAAAGGAAGCTGCTCAGGGACTTATTACCGTCATTAGACGCCGGCTCACCACACAGTGAAGCAAACACGCAGGTCTGCTGCTGAAGAGTGTGGAGTTTACTGACCTGCTGTCTGTTGTTGGGCGTGTAGGGGAGCATGGTGGACACGTGAAACATCAGCTCGTAGTCCTTATAGGTGGTGTAGAGAGAGTGTGTGCCCGTGGAGTCCGCTGTAACACAGGACAGGGCAGTCAAGGTCTCAGGCCTCATTACAAAAGGCCATTGTGTTCGGTCAGTGGTTCTCAACCAGCAGTCCAGGGACCCCCAGGGGTCACTGAGGGAGTTCCAGGGGGGGTCCCCAGAAAAATGTGGAATAGATTTCACTATTTAAGAAGTGAGGCAAATGTGAGTAAGAGACATAAAAGTGACTATTTTGATCATAGGTTTCACTTCTTCCACTTCCAGTGTGATCTCATAAGAGCATAAATAGATAAATAAATAGCCACTTTTCACTGCATTTTAAGCTTTTCACATATCATTTATTTAACACCCTGTTCTCATTCCTAACTCGTCAAACTCTGACGCTTCATTACAGTCGCAGTTTTAAACACGTGGTAAATGTTGTGAAATCAAACAAAATGTAAGTTTATGCAACAAAACTACTTGATTAGGTTTGGGAAAACATTGTGATTTGGGTTCAAATATGTATGTTATGTACATTAAGTTCCGTACATAAGTGAAGTTCCCATCGGTAGAGGTGAAGATCAAATGGTGCTGCACACCAGCAGAGACTAGCAGATCACTCGTGTTTGTCCACGTCTTGTTGTCTTGTGTTTTCATGGTTGTATGGACAGTATGTTTTTATCTTCTCTGTTTTGGACCCGGGGACAAAAAAGTTTATTCGAATTGAATTGAACATAAATAAGTCAATGTTAACTTTTGGTTTCACACGGGACAGGAACCGTGCTCTCCTGGGTGAAAGTCATGTGGTTGTTTGGCCCATCCATCCACTCAGACCTCCTCCCTACACGGACTTTCTCGCTCTTTATACTACATCACCTCACTCCTGCAGCAGTTGCTCTGAGCGTCTAATATTGGTGGGTTTAAAATTGAAAGCCGGGTGCGACTACATGGTGTGTAATGATACGTGAAAAGCAAAAATGCATTGTGATAAAACCTGAAATGACTTAACACATTAGCAAGTTATTCATACGCCATTCTGTGAGACCAGTCTGCCTCCACAGTTCTCTCCTCAACTGTACAACTTTAGAATTGTGGTCTTAATCATCAAACAACCAAAATCTTGTCAGATGGGGGTCTGTGACCTAATGTGGATCAATGTAGAGGTCCTTGACATGAAAAAAGGTTGAGAACCACTGTGTTAGATAAGCTGATGATGTAAATGAACAGAAATCAAGATTAAAGAAATATAAACTGAGGAGGAAAAAAAAGCGATATGAAACAGAGCCGAGCATCTGCACTCAGCAGGGTTACAAGTGTGTGGGCTTGTACTTTGTGACTGTTTAGTTTGATGCGTCTTACTCTTGTTATCCAGCTGAGCTCTGTACTTGGTGAAGCCTTTGAGGCGCACCCTCTGGCCGAGCAGATCCAGGAACTCCTCCAGCGCCGGTCCGGCACTCTCGTTGTTGTACATCTCTTCTTCCGTGCTCTGGCCCGCCTTGCAGTAAAGCACTCCCACCTTGTGCTGGAAGCTTAGCTGGAGTGAGGAACATACACAGACACTCAGCGGGTAAGTATCATTTCCTGCCGCTGATATGCATCACACACACCACACACACTCATACGTACTGTACATTATGCACTCAAAGCATGCGAAGGCCCACTTTCCATCAAGTCACAGCTAATGTGAAGGCGTTCTTAACCCTTCTAGGAGAGAGCTGAAATCCCCTTTTGTGAAGCCAGGCTGTGAACTCTCAGGAGCTCTGAGCGGAGCATAAATCAAGCCGAGCTAATAGCTGCTACTTAAGAGCAGCTGTGGAGCAACGAGGGAGTGAATTACAAACATATAGCAGGGAAGCTTTGGTTTATCGCAGAAAACTCACTAAGCTGCCAAGCGATAGCATTTTAATCTTTTCTAAAAAAGACTTCCTTAAGCAACACTTAAGTTTCTGGTGCCAAAATAAGAAGCACTGAATGGCAACAACACTGATCTCCCCAACACCCCACTAATAATACTCTTGATTCAGCCATTGTTCAACAAAGAGCGCCTCGATAAAGATGTCATATTCACAAAGAGGAGTGAGCCGAATCTCACAGGTTCTCACTGCGAGCATTAATATTATCCAGAAATGACAGGTCTGATATGAACTTGTCTCACGAAGAGACAGGAAGAAATAAAACATCCGGAGTGATTCTTCTTGCACGGTGACAGTGAGAGCCCTCTCCGGCAACATGAATCTTTCATGGCTTACCGCTCCCTGATGCTGGCCAAGAAACCGAGTCAAAGGGGGAAAAAATAGATGAAAAATAGCCCCCCCCTGCGTTCAGCACCTGTTACCCAACAATTCACAGCGGAGGACAGCGTGATCTTGACCCAGGGTAAATGTGTCAATACGGCAAAACGAAAAGGTTTCTCTGAATGGGAAAGCCAACAATTGATCTATATACCGAAACAAATTGGAATTGTCTTTTTCCTCAGTTACAGGTTATCAGATCCCGGTGTGCTGCTGACACTGTTGTCATGATGACTTCCTCTATCAGGCTGTCTACTCTGCACCAAAGCTCCTGCGGTGGGCGTAAAGCTATTATACCATCAAGCCCAGTGGAAATGGCCTAATGTGCAATGATGTGGTCTATTTTTTATCCTGCATTATATGGGCTCACTTAACCTCCTGCTCCTCTCAACAGAGTGACCGGCGGCAAGGACAATCACATTGCCCTTTGGTGCAAATTTATCTCTGCCCGAAAAGTGCAAACACATCAGGACATATATACAGATGAGTAATGCTCCTGAGGTGAAGCTCATTGTGTAACCGCCTTTGATGTGTTTTTTTTGGCGGCTTCTGATAAGGTACAGCAGCCATAAAAAAAAGCTTTATCCCATTTAACGGATGTGTGATTACCTAAAATATTCCACTTGCTAAAAATCTGAGCATAAGCTGCTAGACAGCAGTAATTCTCTCTCTTTATATATCTTTTCCCCCCCCCAATGTTTCTCTCCCTCTTATCTGTCCAGAGCTGGAGGGTGCTGAAAACTATTCGCCCCTCGTCCTTCTCTTTAACAAAAAAAGAAAATCCTATAAAATGCAAAGATAGAAAGACTCTTAATGAGTGGAGAGAGAAATGAGGACAACGTTTCCCTCGGAGAGCTCTGAGACTCACCTGAGGGATACAGCGGTGTCCTAACACAACACACAACATCACTGTGACATCTGTCTGCACTGCAGTGTCCCCGATGCAGCAAAAATGGCTCCCAAAAACCTGGCTACAATCATCATGCATCATTACACAAACATCGCTGTTGCAATTTGTGCTGTTGAAGTGTTGAAGTTCCACAGCAACAACATCTAAAAAAAGGGGAACATGGAATGTAGATGTAGGGGGAAATTAAATGGAAACTAGAATTACTTGGAATTTACACCCATGTCTGCCCAGACATAATATATGTAGACTTTGAAGGAATTTAATAAAAAGGTATTAACATGTATTAGCATGCTGTCTTCAGTTTTTACAGAGGAGTACAGAGGACTGATAGAGAGCTTTGTCACATGGTGCAACGACAATCACCTCAAGCTCAATATCAGCAAAACCAGCGAGCTTGTGGTGGACTACCAGAGGAACAGGGTGGAACACAAGGTTGTAGCAGACAATGCTTCAAATATGGATGTTGCTGCAAAGAAGCTACAAATTTTAAAACACGGATGCTTCACACACGCCTTCAACCCGGCAGCACAGACGATCTAAACAATCACCACAGTTTCAAGGTGGAAACTGGTCCCCAATTCAGGATCCGACTAATCTCCACAGCGCCGTGTCAGCACTGGAGGAAAGTCTGGCCGCACCGCTTATCATTCTGGTATAGGGAAAAAATGTTTGTATTTCTTTAAACCAATCCCAATCGTCTTGGGCAGCACTAAGCCCAGGATGCAGCGACGGTGGTCTTGCAAAATAAATAGCATCCAACCAAATGTGAAATATGGTCACAATCTCACCAAGTTGCCAAGTTATGGCGTTGAATAATGGCCAGAAAAGTGTTTTTCCAAAACATTATGATGTCACAGTGAAGTTGACCTTTGACCTTTTGGGTATAAAATCTCATCACTTTAATCATATTATCCTATTAGACAATTGTGTAAAATTTTGTCATAATTAGTGCATGAATTCTTGAGTTGTGGCCCAAAACGTGTTATGTGAGGTCAGTGACTTTGACCTTTGACCACCAAAATCGAATCAGTTCATCCTCGAGTCCAAGTGGACGTTTGTGCCAAATTTGAGAAATTCCCTGCAGGCGTTACTGAGATATAATGTTCACATGAATGGAGCGGATGGACGGACGGACGGACAACCGGAAAACATAAAGCCTCCGGCCACGGCTTTTTATTGTGTGATAAAGTGATGACAGAACAAATTAAGACAAGTACGGGGACACATAAGGAGCCAAAAGAAGTTAAAGTAAGACCAACAACAAAAACAAAAGGGATAAAAACTACACAAAAATAACCAGATCGACAACATAAGTTTAAACTGGGGTATGTATGGTAATCATCAGTGCATTAAAATCCTTCTAACAGGAGCTACTATCTATTTGTTTCAGTGATTGTGTAGCTGAAACACCATATTGCGTTAAAAATCAAGCATTTTTCAAGGAGTATATTCAAATGCGAGCATATTCCTATCCTTGAAAACACAAACTTTCAAGACTCTGTACTAACACTGGGTAATGCCTCTGGCCGCGGCTATCGCCGGCGCAGAGGGACGAAAATTCTGGGCATAATTTCACCAAGTTAATGCTCAAGTTTCAATATCATGGCAGGGGACTGATTTACATAAGGGAGAGGTGATTTTTTTTGGCACTGCAATAACAGCCTCAGTAGGTGGTAGATTACACTTTGAACTTGTGGAACAAATCTCACTTAAACCTGAATTATACTTCTGAGTTGAGCTGTCGCTGTGGGCATCAGGAGTGATTCATGATCCTGCAAAAGCTTTACCTGTTTATTAGTGGAAGTAAACTTGATAGGCAGTGTTGGCCGTTGGGCGATGATGTGCGTTTATTCTTTGCTCATGTTATGATTCAACGCAACGCACCGCAGTGAGAATAGGAAGAAGGTAATTTGTTCCGCATAATTGAGAAGGAAAGATTAGTGACCTTTCTGTGACCTATTTGATGTTGTCTTTACTATCACCAAACATTATTATGTGCAGTTACATGCAGACACCTGCAGGCTAGCTTTTATCTTGTTCATATCCCCGCTTTTATTATCAGGAATTATAAATTAAAGCTTAAAATTACATTTTTAATTCTGAAACCGATGCAGCTGATAAACAGTTTCTATTAATTATGTCATTTTCCAGATTTTAGTCTTTAGATGGTAACAACAGATACACATTTTTTGGCTTTCTAAGAAAAATGTATCATTTGTGATTTCTATCACCACCTAAAATCACATCTCAAAAAATATGATTAACAGCGTAATGCTTTTCCCAGTCCATCTGCACACACAGTCAGTCCACTGTGATCTACAATGTGATCTAAAATACATTCGCATATGCTCTGTTCTCTTCTTACATGCAGGGCCATTACAACACACTGCTTTCAGGGATATTCTTTCTGCAGAACTGATCATGAGTATTGTGAAGGCTGTCTGGCTTCAGGATACTCTCATTCACCAGACGTGCTTTCTGTTCACGGCAAAAGGGAGCCTTTTCACACACACACACACACACACACACACACACACACACACACACACACACACACACACACACACACACACACA
>JAOVVB010194182.1:0-11001 GCA_028570985.1 Heterobranchus longifilis
TTATTAATATTCATTGTACGGTGTCCTTGTGTGCTGAGAAAGGCGCCTATAAATAAAATTTATTATTATTATTTAGCTGCAAAGTTAGAAAGTTTGTGACCAGGCTGTCATTTTTTCCCTGTTTTAAAATAGACCAAGCACAAACCTGCATGTGTCTCTCAGCACGTTGCTCTGATTGGTTGTTGATCTATCCAGTTATGTCCAAAGGCATTTTGGTCTTGGAAATCGAAAATTAACTGAGAGGTCCCGCCAGGCTAGGAACAAATGGGCCTTTCAGCCATTAACACCAGCCATTCAATGTTTTTGTCTATTTGGCATATCCAAATGGAAAAGCTTATAACAGAAGAACTGTAAGGTGCATGTGTGCGGAAGATAACATCTTCTAGTTTCTGAAAATGTGTTCGTTTATCATGTGGCTAAAACACAACCTAAACTGAACCAGTTTAAACATGGCTCAAAATGTTATTTATTGCATATTCTTTGCACTTTCTCTTGTTGTTGTATGGTTTTAATATTTTATCATTGATGGCCTATGGTCACCTTTATCTGTGCTGCTGTGACACCTGGAAATTCCAACATGGGGGTTTAATAAAATCTTATCTTATCTTAAACAAGTTTTTTTCTTCTGTGTCTATAATAAGTCATATTTGAATACCAATAGGACATGCTTTATGCCAAAACTATGAAAATCTCCACATACCTTCTTGTCAACCACACCTGTATACAATTACAGACCTCTAGGCCTAACCTCATGGGAAGTATGGAGTTTTTAGTTTGTGGTGTCACTAGATAGCCACTATAGACTGGAATGTTTATAAAAAAAAAGAGACACGGTTAAAACAATAAAAAAAAAAGATCTATAAAAAGAAGCTAGTTGATGGCAGGCGAGTTTCAAGAGGTTAGGGAAGTTGGAAAGTATTGAGATATGGATGGACTAATGCATTAGTGGTTTCTATCCTCTCATGGGATTTTTTGACAAAAGGGAAAATATACAATAATTCACAGCTCTCCTTAGGAGAGAGTCATGTGTGGGGAAAAAAAGAAAAATCTAATTCATGTGAATTCATGAGAGGTTCTCAAAAGATGTCCTCTCCTCACTCTATTTCACACCAGTGCTCTTACCAGTTAAAGCCTGAGGCGATTAAAGAAGCACAACTTGAAAAAAAAAAAAGATTTGAATCCATATTTGCAAATGTCAAGTTTAATGACCCAAAGCTGCAGTTCATCATCATGTGGCATTAGACCCAAAATATTACAGATCCATTTTCTCGAGACTTAGCTTTTAATGACTCAGGCTGTAGCCAGACCTCATGGGAAATCAATATGGTTTCATCGATTGGCTGTCCTGACTCATATAGGCTCATAATGCAGGGTCGGTCTAAATGCATTATATAGACAAGCTATTCTTAGACTGAAGTTATTTTAGCGTTGAATTGAGTATTGTGACATATACAAAACAGCGGTCAATATAAAATCATTTTTCATTTCTTCTTCCATGATGAGCAATCACTGCTAATTAGTTCACATTTGTCGTGAAGCTCTCCTTCTGCTCGCTGAGTTTTTAAATGAGTCTTTAAATGAAACAGCAAGTCTGAATAATCAAACTCAATTTGTCCAAGTCCTAATGCATTGTCTGAACCACAAATCTAAAGTGGTTTATCATTATTTCATATTTCATTAGCAAGCTTATTCAAATATAAGTGATACTATTTTTAAAGATGCTTTTTGAGTGTACATTTGTGTTTCTTGTACAAATCGAATCACTAAGTGCAATAAGAAAAGGGTCACTTCTTTTAACTCTTATTGGTTTTCCGTCCTTCAAACTCTGCACTCTACTCTCATTGACCTTGTTTCCAGCAGCAGGTGGCTGTTTTCAGCAAAAAAAACAACTGCACGCCACCTACCCGCCACCAAACAGCAGACAGTGCTCACTTTATTAGATACATTTGTAAAATGCAATCCAATATAATAGCACAGCTATAAATTCTACCTTTACAAAGATAATAATACACAAAAACAAGGTTGCATCTATTTTAATGTGCACAGGGTCTGGTTAGCATTATTGCTAAAAGCCTGTATTTTGACTGACAGGTCGCCGTGTAGCCACGCCATAAAGCATCCCCTTCTTTATCGTCTATTTTACTCCAAATGTGGCCGTAATGTACAAAATGAACATCATGCTGTATTGAAGAAGACTTGAATCTAGTGATTGAGACCATAAACCCACTAGGAAAATGTTTACTGAGGTATTAAATCAAGTGAGAAATAGGGTTTTTCCCATTGCCTTGTATACAACTGGAAGTCTTTTTGCAACCAGTGGAGTCGCCCCCTGCTGGCCATGTGAAATAATGTTTAAGGCACTTCTGCATTGGCTTCACTTTTCAAGCCATGAACCTCCATCCATCTTTTTTATACAGCCCGAGTCCTTCACAATAGAAATCAGTCAACAGCTGAGAAGGAGAAGGAAGGTCTCATTTTTTAGGTTGAATTACAATCCTTTCAATAAAAATGATTAATACATGTAAAAAGTTACACATACAACCTTTAAGTACAACAGACATAACCACAGTGTTTATTTTTCTCATTCACATGCTCACGTACACACAAAGAAACAAGGAAACAGTGTATCAGTGTCAGTTATTTAGTCAAGTACCACAAACCACTTACATTTATCAAAACAATATTTATTTTTGTTTATTTGAATGACAAGAGAGGGTATTTGCGATTCAGTGTTTGAAAGGATTAGCATGTGCTCTTCAACATATCTACACTATGCAGTTACACTGTTACAGCAATACCAAAATTCCAGTCATGGTGGTAATTTCATGGTTCAATTTACTCAAAATAATTGCCTGCAGTATATTTTGAATATCTGCTTTTTTATGTAATGCCTTTTCACTCCATTAACTGTAATTGGAGAACACAGCCCATTATTTAATGGTGGTTTAAGTGAAATCTGGTAGCTGAGGGGACAAGCAAGTCTAAATCCTCAGTGTAAGGAGCATTATTTATTTATATAAATATGAAGCAAATGAGCTGGTGCAAGCTCTCAGCCTTATCCAAACAACTGAAGTGGCCGAGAAAAATCACAGAGCTCTCATTCCAAATAGGGCAGAAATAACTGCATTCTCTTCTTCTTTCTTTTGCACGTTGTATTCATGGCAGCCTTGTGTTAGTAATATTTCTGACAGTTCAGTATAAAGAAATTACTGTGAGAGGCAGAAGAATAAAACTATTATTGGAAAAAGATTATTGGATTTTTACACCCACAGTGCAATGATTTGGCTTTGGTTACACTGCACAAGATGATTGTTCTTTGTCTATTTTTGTCCTTATCGACAAAATGATCTGGCCCCTTCTGTAGTTTTAGAGTCCAATATGCTTTTACATTAAAATCCTGCCCAACTGAAAATGATGTTTTTCCCATGAAAGGCAGCTGGATATAATGCCGCTGCTCAGCCCTGCTGCCACATTGTCCCAGTGGCCACTTGTGGTACTGCAATGAAAATAAAATCCATTGCAGCCCAAAAAGTATTTTCCCCATAGATCACCAAAAGAGATGTCTGTAAAACTATTGACAGGATGCCTCAAACTGCAAATAATGTCAGTTATTACACTTTGTTTTATGGATTTTTAATCCATGGAAGTCTTAGATTTGTAAAACTTTCTCAGAGCTTAGAAAAGCTATTTTTATTTGCATGACATCATCCTAATGTAAGGTCTATGGTGGGGCCTGTGGGAGAAACACAGCTTTCACCACCACTGTCAATCACATCTTCACCCACAAAGTCCTGATGAGTTTTTGAATGTTGTAAGGATGTTTTTTTTTCCTGAACTTAAACTTTAATAGCTATTTATAGTCATTAATATTTAATGTCATATGGAAATACTAAAGATTTCAAACCAACATTGTGTGTGGTGTTACGACATTAAAGGAAGGTGAAATTCACCTTTAAAACAACTTGACTTCTTAAGAAAAAAAACCTATAACTCTGACAGCAAGTGTGTTTGATTTTGCATTTGATGGGGAGATAAAAGTGGTGTGCAGGGCCCCCCCTGGAAGCTGAGGCTTTTTGCTTTTATGATAGACTTCTGACAGCAATTTAATGTCTTTAATTTTTTTTTATTTTTTTTTACAATAATACAATTTTGATTATGTAAACCAACAACATTACAGTTTCGCTTTCTGTATTTCATGATAGAACATCTAAACAAGCAAACATTCATAATAAAAAAAAAACAAAACAAGGCTATTCAGGGATTGACATTTAAGGAATACTTTAAATGACCATTTGTATATCAATTACTCACCGAGTGTTACGTTGTCTTGATGAATTGAAGTAAATGCTGGCCAAGTTTAACAACAGCAAAACTATATCCAAACATCCATTTACAATCTCTCATACAACTAGTGCAGTATAATCCAAGTCTCATTTTTCCAGTCATACACGCTCAGTACTTCCCAACCACATGCATTTTCTCTAAAAACATACTATTAACAACACTTCCGCTACTCGTGTGAGAAGGTGCACTATTGTCCGTGTGTGAGACTGTTGTGTTCTGATGTAATTTAGATCATATCAGCCAGTTCTTTGGTGAGTCTTTTAACAGGAAGCATGTTCACAAATTAACATGTCACCCAGGCTTTGACAAACAAAGAAAGCATTAATCATAGCCTACTTGATGGGAACTTGACGGTAGCACAGTGATGCATACAGGTGACTTTACTGTTCATGCTCTGAATATTAAGTTGATCATTGTGCCGCTCCTTTTTTTTCCAGACGGAGCCAAAGGACCAAGACTTCATCAGGTAACATTGAATAACATTAATTTTTCCAAACAGAGGTGTGAAAGTGACATTACATATAAACTGCATATTTAATCTCCCAGTGCTGTACATATTGTTCTTTTACACCCAGGTCAACACAAACTGTGCACACTACATATGCATGCACAAACACAACTTATTTATGTGTATAGGTGACACACAAAGTTAGGAAGTGGAGCCAAAAAATAGAGGATAATACAGGACACTAAAAATAGTATTTCAACATAATACATCTAATATAATGTAGGTGCAATACAAGATATATACGTAACTGATTTTAAAGCACAGACATTCAATACCAGGGACAAAATAAAACAATCACATTTTGCAAATGTCCTGTTCTTAGTCTGTAATCCATGTCTGGTTCATTCAGAGTTCATTGTTCGGTCAGCTCCCTGTAGTCAAGCGTTCACTGTTTAAGTATAACCAGGAACTGTAATCAGTGTAGCCACCTCTGGTCTCAGCCTCCCGCCTGTCTGCTACAGAACCCCTCAGCCCGAGGGTGTGTTTATGCCCCTGCTGGCCTTTTTAAAGCTGCACAATCTGCTTAGTGTCTGTGCCAGCAGTTTGGCCGTCCAAGAAAAACACAGGGATCCCCGAAGATGACTTAATCTTCCTCATCAGCATACTAAACTACAGTCTGGTCTTTCTCGCCTGTTTGTCATAAGTGGCCTTATTTAGCACTCCCTCTGGTGACACTGTACAAGAGAGAAATGTCTTGATGTCACAAAATGCTGGAAAAGCATGGATAAATCTGGTTTAAATGGATGGTAAGCAGTTGCCTTATTTTCTCCTGGACACCTCAGCAGTGGTGTGGTGGAGGGTGTACGCAGGTATACAGGGTAGTATACCCACCTCTTTTTCTGGCAGTTTACAGTATACCTATCTATCAGAGTAGTATATCCACTTTCTCCTCGGTAACCTACCCATCTACCTTGTAGTACACCCCCTTACCAACTACCACTACAGGACACCACTGCGCCTCAGGCATGAGGGGTACATGTGTTAGCTTGTGGGTGAGGACAGGGCTCTGCAGGTCAGGAGCTGCTCCAGCAGTTGTATCATAACGGACACGGTCTGAAATCAGCTCCTGGACATCTCCCTCTGAAGATTGCGACATGGGCAGAGGTAGCCCTTCAGGTGCATGCGCACCTTGCTGTGCAGTGAGGCGTAGATGAAGGGGTTGTAACACGTAGAGCTCATAGCCACTAAATGGCAGCATACTTGTAAGATGTTTACGTAGCGCTTCCCTATGATGTGGAAGTCTGGGTCCAGGTCCAGCAGCAGGTTCAGCACCTACACAGGGACATGGAAACACTTGTGTTACGGCACTGGCTGTAGTTAATTACACTGACTCAGTATTTAGGTTGAATTCTAAAACTAAATGAGTCCATGTTAGCTTTAAACCCACATTTCCAACATGCAAGCTGCAAGTTAGAACTTTATACATTTCCTCTTGCTCATTTTGACACCTTTCACTAATCACAAGCAATGTCATATTTGCCCCTCCTGCAGTCCTGTAGGACTCGCAGATTTATCAGCAATTTGCATGACACAATCAGTTGTTGAATGTGATGCTGCCTGCCACCATTTGTGATTTGCACATAAGCAGTGTTCGTGAAATGCTTTTGTGGAACGGGACCCCAGATCTGTGCAATCATACTGCAATGTTAGTCTCGCGTAGCCAGACCTATCTCCACAGCGCTGTGTCTGCGCTGGGGGAAAGTCTGGATTCAGTGTGCTTTCACTCCTGGATAGTGAAAAAAAGTGCCTCTGCAAAATAGTGTCAGGAGGCAACTGTGTAACACCTACACGGAAATGTTGTGAACATTATCATTTTTTTGATCTTTACAATCATTCGCTGAAAGAACAGACCAGGCCTGCTGTATTGCATGATCGAAATCTTCAAAACTTGTCATTGTCAGTGTGTTGACTTCCTGAGGAAGTAAGGCTTTATCCAGGCATGGTTCACATAGTACTGCAATGTAAACTCTGCCCCCTTCTGCCATTAATATGCTGATGAAATCCTGATATAGGCTGTTTCATGGCTCATTGTGGACATAATGTTGACTTGTTGGACATGTTGTACCTGAGGACGAGGCTCTGTGGTTAATGATGTATAAGATTTAATCATCGCATGGACAGTTAAAGCTTCACTCTGTTTTATCACTTCACTGCCGTCGAGTTTATGGTGCGCTAGCCCAGAAGAATGTAAACTTAATCTCCCTCCCAAGTCTAACTCGCAAATCAAGATCTTCCTCAAATGCCATGCAACAGGTTATATAAGGAGTACAGCAGAAGGACAGTTAAGCTAAGAATGGCTCGCAGTTTGGCTTTAGTTTATTATGTAAACTGAGTCTATGACTCACCTGCAGGGGCAGCCAACACAGGGCAAATGCCAGCACCGAGGCCACCAGCAGAGAGAAGGTCTTCTTCCTCCTTTGGCTCCAGCGCTGCTGGCTGTTGGATGGCTCTCCAGGTACTGAATAGCGTTTCAGGCTGACAGTGATGGCACAGTAGGATACGCTGACCGACAGCAGCGGGATCATATAGGAGGCTATGAGAATAAAGCAGGAGTAGAGCAGCCGCAGATTGCCACTATGTGGCCAGAATTCTTCACACACTACCAGGTCGATGCCGTTGGGTCGCAGGTCCAGATAGTGGGTGTAGAGAGACGGAGGTGCAGCCAGGGCCAGAGACAAAAGCCAGACACCCAGAGTCACCGCACCACAACCCCACACGGAGATCCTCCTCCGTACTGGGTGAGCTGAGACACAAAGGGACAAAAATAGTTAAGACAAAAGCGCCAAAGAAGTACATTATTCCATACAAGAAAGCCAGCATGTTTAGATTTTTTGTTTTAGTGTTATAGCATCTTTGGAATTATTCTAATGGCATAGGTTTTTATTTGTAGAAAAAATAGCCTGGTGAAAACTGGTGCAGTCCATAGACTGTACTGTAGCCTATATAAAGATGGACGGCTTGATAGCACCCCAAGCCAAAACGTCTTGATCGCCCCCTGGTGGCTGGCTGCAGTATAGGTCCTAAATCCCGCCCCCTCCATGTTAGCGAATGGGACGTGAGCCAAACTAAAAAGTACACGTCCAAAAAATATTTCCCAAAAATGGTTTCTGTTATTTAAGTAGTTTTTGTCATGCTGCTGTTTGTTCTTGTGTTAATTTCTCAGAGCAGTTTGGTTTTAATGAGTTCTTTGATGCTATAAAACCGGGGTGAAACGTCATGATTGACAGCTGTGATTGACTCGCGATTGGTCGGGCAGGTGTATGGGCGGGACCTTGATACCGCCCGATCACTACTAACAAAAGACACTGGTCAAGGTCAAGGAATTTGACCTTGACCAGTGTCTTTTTTTTATTTTTATACAAACACCATATTGTTCCAATGAAACACATTTTCAAATCATACACGTAGTGTTAAAAAAAAAGGGAAAAAAAGACTTCTCATGAGTATAAAAATAATGTTATGTCTCTTACCTACAACAACATAGCGATCCACAGCAATGGCAGTGAGTGAAAGCACTGACGCAAACACTGTAGCACATTGCAGTAAGGGCACCAGGTGGCAGAGGGGTCTTCCAAAAGCCCAGCCGTGGCTGTCGAAGGCGTAAGACACAGTCAGCGGAACACAACTCAAACACATCAGCAGGTCTCCAGCTGCTAAGTTACCGATGAAAATGTTGGTGGCATTGTGGAGTTTCTTGTCAGACAAGATGCAAGCCAACAGGAAGGAGTTTCCAACGCCAGCCACGATCACTACGAGGCAGTAGAGAGGCAGGAAGAGAGGTTTGAAACGTAGAAGAAGCTCCATGCCGATAAACATGTCCAGGGGGTCACTGTGGTTGAGTCCTTGGCTTTTGCTGCCTTCTAGTCGCCCTGTGTCATGGCTGCTGTTACCGGTCGCACCGAAATTCCCATCCACTAAGATATCCATGTCTCTGGAGGCCAATCTTAAAGTAAAGGAGGACATAATCAACAATGAATCAATACAGGAAGTAATCAAACCTCACACTTGAGATTCTTTTGGGATAACATGGATAATCAATATGTGTCACCTGTGTCACAATAATTTCATCTGAAAAGAGTTGAGAGACCAGTTGAGGAGATAACTGTGGAGGAAGGGACACCCATGATCAGAATAGTCACTCTTATGTTGTGTTCAGACCAGGCGTGAATAAAATAATCTACTCGCTTAATTCGCACGAGTTTGGATGCTGGAATCTTCTGTTTTGACTCGCTTCATTTGCGCGATTTGCGCCACGGAAGTTCAGATTTTTCAACTCACTCTTTCGTCATTTGTGCCGCACAATTCGCATCATTCGCGCAGCGCAATTCATTCGCATCGTCCGACCAGAACTCGCATCTAATTGCGTCTTTTCATTGACTTTATATGTGATTAATTTGTGCAAATTCATTTATTTGCATCCGGTGTGTACACAACATTATGATTCTCACTCACATTCACATTAAATAGTGAAAGTAAACTATTCCCCATTTTTCTCGGGACCCCCCTGGAACTCCCTCAAGGACCCCCGCTGGTCCCCGGACCCCTGGCTGAGAACCACTGCTATTATAGGGAATTGATTGACTGAATCAAGAAGTCACTGTCTTTCAGAAATGTCAGTGACACTTTGATTTATAACGGTTCACAGTTATAGCCAATGTTATACATTTCTTCTTATATTCCAGTTGATTTGTCAATAACACCCAAAAAGTTTTGAATGATTGAATGAATGAATAAATGAATGAATAAATGGAGCTTTCAATGCTGAGCAGGGCCGGCCCTTGGCATAGGCCATATAGGCGGTCACCTAGGGCGCCACCATGTGGAGGGGGCGCCATGCCACCAAGAAGAAAAATGAAGGAAAAAATAGCTTGACTGTATATTTTTTTCATGTTTTAAGAAAAATATGGTTTGTGGTTTTGCCAAATAGGCATGGGACAATATGAAAATTTCATATCACGATTATCCTGGCCAAAATAATTGCGATTCACGATATTATCCCGATAATCAACAAAATATGCTTAAAACTCGTCACTAAAACATACTGTTTAACAGTTTAACAAACTTTACCTTACATTTTGATTTGTTGGGACTTTTTTCTCGACATTTTTCTCCAAAAATTGTGACTTTTTTCTCAAAACATTACAACTTTTCTCCAAAAATTTAGTTTTTCTTGAAATAACAAACATTATGACTTTTTTAAAATCAAAATATTACAACTTTACGACTGTAATGGCTGCATGGCTACTGTCCCTTTAAATACTTCTCTGGGCAACCACGTGAAAGCACAACTATAAACTATTTGGGCACGAGCAACTCATTGGCAAGAGGAGTGTATCTCCCATACAAATCTCCAATAATTCGGGGGCTTTTGGAGGACGTAAACAGTCAGTAATAGGCCTATTTCACACTATGGCGATGACAATTTCTTTGGCATTAAAAGTATGCCGAATTAGCTATTAGCAGTTCATGTGTGCAATGAAACCGTGCATGAACACACAGCTACCACTGGACGTTTCTCCCCGATGGACGTCGGAGATAATATCCTCGAGAAGTGTAAGTCACTCTGAATGTAAACGTGTCGTGTGTATGTGTGTGTGCGTGCGTGCGCGTGCATTCAGATTTGACTGGCATTGATCTTGCAGAAATCTTTAAAACGCATGGTGTTTGCTCTGTTGTTTGGCTCACTGCAGTGAGATGTGCCGTTTTGATCCAAAACTCATCATAACACTGTCAGTGATTGATTTTTTTTCTTGCAAGAATTCCTGCATTTTGTCCCTCCGTTCCAAATACTATAATATAATATATTTAGCCATGAGACAGCTTCAGAAGAGGAATGTCTGATCTGCTAGAATCATATTTCATAATTTATGGGTCTGCAGTGATCTGTTTTATTTTGTCTTCTTTCAAGATTAATTTTTTCTGTAGATTTGTTTTGTCTCTTCTGTGGAGAGGTGAATTATAGGCCTACCTACAGGCAGATTTTTGTTAAATAGTAGCCTAAAGCAAAGTCGGCTACACAGTTTATAACTTGTTAACACCTTCTGCTAGTTTTTGGCGGGACCGCAGCAAAGCTGGGGGACCAGCTCTATAAATGTCTCTATAAAAGTCTGACGCTGACTCGCTCGCTGGCTGACTGTCTGAGTGAGTGA
>JAOVVB010194223.1:0-24884 GCA_028570985.1 Heterobranchus longifilis
CCAAAAATTGTATGCATCAATCGATAGCATTTGTATTTCTTTTAATAGACATTTTTAAAAGGTATATATTGTATATATTTCCAAAAACAGCTTTTCATAGCTAACATTTTACTGTTTTGCTTTTACGGCTTTGACTCTTTTCTAATCCTTCTAAATCCCAGTTTCTTTGTAAAAAAAAATTAAATAAACACACACACAAAACAAAACAACTCTATGCGGGACGTACTTATACCTACAGTTGATTTAGGTATCAGAACAAGAGAATATAGAGTTTTAAATTAAATTAAACCATTATACCATTATACTACTACTTAATTTCATTCCACAGGTCAGGTGTAGATAAGTGTAATATACAGTGTATATATATATATATATATATATATATAAATATATAAAATTTTATATATATATAAAAAAGCCCTTACCTTTACCCTTTTGACTTGGCTACTGTTGCAATCCATGTCCCCATCTGCACAGTCTAAAGCATGTGTTAGCAGGAAGCCCTGCATACACAGCAGAAATACCCACAATACTGTGTTCATTGCAACGAGACAGTGTGTTTGTGAGAGAGAATGGAACGGAAGACTGTTAGCTCGGCAGTTTTATACTCCCAGCTGTAATGGAGACCAGATGGAAGACAAGGAGGAGAGGCAATGCAAAACACACACACACACACACACACACAAACACACACACACACACACACACACACACACACACACACACACATATACTGTACACACACACATGGCTCTGACCTCAGGTATTCCCTTACACAGCATATAGCATTAAGATGTGCCTAGAATGTCAGACATGCTTTTTATTTTATGATGTACTGGCCCAGTCAAACGTTTTGGTTAAAGTAAAACAGTGAGTACAGCTGGTATATTCATGTACTCCCCACAGAATGTAAAAGGCTGGCCGAAAGATCTGCATGGGTTTGGATGAACACTCCTCACAGCTGCACGATCTAACCACATTATAGTCACATTCCAGCCTTGTGGTGACTTTGCAGTGTTTTCTTTGAAGTTGACTGTGCTATTAGATGAGGGTGTGTAGGAAGATGAGTTCCCAAGAATGATCCAAACTGACATTGGAATGGTTCATGCCCCTGTTAGATTTGAAGTCAGGAATGAAACATGTACTCATGAGGAGTGGTCTGGGAGTTCATTTGGCCTTCCTAGCTATCACTTTGTCACATGCCATTCTCTTACATTTAGTGCTGAATGTATGTTTTATTTTTGATAAAAGATGATACAGCTGCACAAACCTTCCACCTTAGTGTCAGAGAAGTTTGAGTAATGGATACATGTCTCACATTCACTCATATTTTTTTAAATTTTACGTACAGTTCAACTATGATAAGCAACCTTGGTGTCTTATTAATTCTAAGCCCAAGGGGAATTGGTGCACACATATTGATGCTTTTAAGAAGACACCTTATCATTCTTAAGAGTGGGTTTTGCACTTGCCTAAAACCATTAATCTAAACAGGTCCACTCAGCATTTCCTACCCTGGTTTCAGACTTGTGAAGAAATGCTGACTTTATAATACTAAATGTCCACTTCACCTTTACAGAGTCTGCCGCAAGTTATAATTTTTTTATTTATGAAGGTAAAATTGATTTATGACCAAATATTGTCATTCATTTTAGCAGGATTGATGAGCCACACTAAACAAACCTTAGGCTTGAACTACTGACAGTAGAAAAGAAAGGCATTTCTTCACAGCCTTTATGTAGTGAATAAAGAAAAGAAATCTCCACATGACACAAATCCTCATCTATTTAAATTGCTGCTGTAGTTTGTTCTTGTTTGGGGTAATTTATTGTTGACCACAGTAGCAGGGTTCGCTTTGAATAACTGTACATGCTTAGAAGCTGAACTGAACTTATTGCTTGTCTTGCCTCATGCTACAGTATATGATAATTGCTCCTTGTCATTGATCTCACTCTTGATCTTTAACCTTAATAAGATTTGCAAATAAGATTATATAAAATTAATAAGAGTGTATCTCAGTTTTTAGAGCACTTTCATATGCCATAGATCATTACAATTCTTACACCCCCACCTTCAAGAATATATATAAAATAAATGGCAAGTAACTCAATAAATTGTTTAGAAGTGCAATAAATTTATTTTCTTTTTTTTCTAAATAGAGGGGTTCCATAAAAGTCAACCTTAAACTTGTCAATGTACAAAGTTGCAGATAATACTTTAAAATCCATTATTTTCTCCATCACATCAATTAGTTTATAATATATACTGTAGATTATATATAATCTATATATAATTAGGTCACCAATGAAAAAACTAACACAAAACAAACAAACAGCAAACCATGAAGTGGTAAAATAAAAAATAAAAAAGTCCATGCCAAGTTGTTTATTATAAGGTCTAAACTAAGAGCAATGTACTGTACAAATATACACAATACATATTCTGCTCATCTGTTCCAGTGTATCTGGAACAGATGAGCAGCCGGACAAACCATCCTCCTGCTCAGGAAGTGTTAGTGATGAACCATCTCGGTATATACGCCACTATGTATGTGAGGATAGTTCCATTTTATTTATGCACACATGAGTGTAAGGGTGTGTGTGCACTAAGGGAGCAAATAATTAAACACTATGGATTAGTAACTTATGTAGCACCAAACACATGAGAAAAATGTCACTTACTCATGACATCACCGAACGCAACAAGCATGGTAGTAAACACAACATAGATCTCTATGGCCTGCACCATGATGATGTAATGTATATATACACCACAAATTTATAGAACATGTGTGATTGGATGCACAATTCTTGATAGAGTTTTTGTTGGAATCACATATTCACACAATTTGCACAGCTGGGTTGGGGGAAAAGGTGTCACAGGAACATGTTGGATGTGGAAAGTCTCTGATTTTGTATGCAAAAAGAATTATTGTGGAGTACGTTTTTTTAGGGTTAATCTATGGGTAAAAATCCTATTAGTCTTATCCTTCTCTCTTTTCCTAGTCCTAGGTCTATGTATCTCTAGCATTTGACCCAGATGACCTGATCTCTGGTCTAGAAGTCCTACTTGCCAAGGCTCACCTTTTTATACTTTCCTAAATACTGTATATTCAATAACGCATTACTGTATGCTACAATAGATTAAAAATATATATATTTAAAATATATTCTGAAAAGATGGAAAACACTTGTTTTAAATATTTTTTTTTACATTTTTTCCATAAGTGGTAAGAATGTTAAGGATAAAATGCAGCTCAGATTTGTTTATGTGCCTCTCAATGGCCACCTTCTCTGGGCCAGAAAAGGAATAATGTTAATCCTTAGGAGAAGTGGCTCCACGCAGCTGGTCAAAGTTGCAATTATTTGACTGGTGGGGAGTAAGGAATGTGGTCTAGGTCTTGTTGAAAAACGTCTTTGTGGTTCAATTATTCTGTAGACAGATCAGGACATATTCCTCATGAACAAGGCTTTCAGGGAGATTGGTGGCAGCAGATCTTAGACAGACTGATAGACATAAAATACTACAGCCAAGCATTCTACCTCTGGACCAGTCCACCCACATAAGGGGTGTGTTGACAATGTCAGTTATGTCCCAAATCAGAGGAAGCTTCATGGAGCAAATTGCATGAAAACAGATATTGTCAGGATAATTCCCTGAGAGCACAAATTGAACTGGTTTGGTTCTTCAGTTAAAGGCTTTCACTTGCAAAAGTTCAGGAAGTGGCTCTATTTTAAGTCCCAGTTGGTGAACTAACTTAACGAAAATTAACTCTGTATCAGCACCTGAATCAGTGAAAACAGACAAGATGTGAGACTGCTTATTAACTTTAAACCAGGCTTGAATCAATGTATGGCAGGGGAATGATTTAGATGGAGTTTGGCAGACCAGTACCCTTACAGAGATTGATGAGCCCCCTTTTACTGGGTAGGTTGTAACAACATGGCCTGAGTTGCTGCAGTATAGTCATATGTGGCTTTGTAAGCATCTCTGCTTTTCTGCTGAAGATAACTTACTTCTGCCAAATTTAATAGGTTCAGGAAATTCAACACTGGCTGATTCATTATGAGAAATTAAATTGCATAATCTGAGACAGAACAATTCTCCAAAGTTAGCTATAAAATGTTTTACTGGTGTAGAAATGCTACACAGGTATCAGGTTCACCATCTAATTACTTAGGAGGGGTTATCCAGAGCTTATGACCAGAAGAAGATAAATGGGTAATTTGCTGCTAAGAGTCGACCAATGCTGGTTGTAGGAAGAGCTGTGGGTAATTTTGTAAATACTAGTAGATACTTGAACTAAAAAGGCCTTTAGAGCTCAATCACAGCATGAAGGAGACAATCTGGCACTGAGGGAGAAGTAACTATAGTTTAAATAGTGTATAAGAGTAGTAAAATGCAATGCAGGTGCAGTTAATTAGATAACCCATACTGGAAGAAAAGGAGAAACCAACTGTGTGGTGGTGCTCTGGACTATATCAAAATGGCAGGCGTGAGATAAAAAAAACAATCAGGAAGTGTAAAGAAATGGAATTGTGACAGAAAATGGCAATTACTTTGTTTGTTTACATGTTCACCCATCACCCAGGACAGTGGCAGTGGGAGAGCAGTCAGATTTAAATGTGCCATAATCATGAAAAATGTGTGAGCTTAAGGATCTGAAACTTTGATAAGGGTCAAATTGTAATGGCTAGACTACTGCTCAGAGTGTCTCCAAAATGACAGGTCCTGTGTGGTGTTGCCCTTCCAACAGAGTTATGATCACCCAAGCCTCCTTGGCTGTGGGAAAAGAAGTCTAGCCCATCTAGTTCAATTACACAGAAGAGCTAGACATATTGCTAAAAAATAATACTGATTGTGCTAATAATGTGTCAGGACACACAGTGCGTCACAGCTTGCTCGATATAGGGTCGCATAGCCACATACTGGTCAGAGTTCCCATGTTGATCTCTGTTTCCACTGAAAGCAATGAGTACTGTATATGAGCATAAGAACTGGGTCATGGGGGTTATGAAAGTCTCATATTTTCGTTTACATTAGGTGGATGGTTAGGCATGGGTGGATTGCTGAATTACCTTAAGAAGGAAATGTAACAAAATACTCTGTGGAAGGAAAGCAAGCTGGCAGAAATCAAGTACACCTCGACTTCCACTTGGGCCATGGACAGGTACAGTATGTTCCCTAATCGATAAGACAGTAGGTAATTAGGCCTGCCCAAGGTAAAAAGAAAAAAAAAAAAAGGAGCTGAGGCGGTTACTAGGGCTTGTTAGCTATTGTCAGATGGTTGTAATTTTTTAGACATCACCAGCCTTCTAACTTACCTCAATAAAGCAGTTGCCAGATCTAGTCCAGGCTTTTTGCCAGGTAAAAGTGTATGTGTGGGTGCCCTCTGTTGCATTTTTCACTGTTCACATTTCTATCCCTTTTGTTCTACAGACTGACATAGACACAGGGGCTAATGGCCATTTTTGCTAGGTGTTGGAGAAAGAGAAGCACTTTACCCTTTGTTTGTTCAATGACTGAACAACATGAAAAATACCAATGTGCGGATCACTTATTCATTTCATCCATTAGTTTTGGGCAAAATGATGGTGACAAAATACCTTTCCTAGTGGGGGTGGAGGGATGGTAAACTGAGCTCCAGACTAGTTGCAAGCAGTTGAACTGTCAGGAAATGAGTGATAATTCCCACCTTGTCTTGTGATGATGATAACCAGAGGAAGAGTGAATGCCTGAAGTACCAGAGTGTACAAACCGCTCATACATACCCCTAGAGTCTCTGCACACTTTTTGCAATGTTCTATTGTTAATTTGTTGGGCATGGCTAACCTTCAGAGCAACTTCCACTGTAAAATCATTTGACCATTAGAGATTTAAGATGAACTCCTACTAAGACCTACCTCCAAGTCTTATGATACGATGTAAGAATGGCTGGACTTCTCTATCTGCCTAATTTTTTGGGTTCTGTTTCTGTCAGCACCTGCCATTGTATTTAGCTGTTTTCACACCTGGTATTAAGATCCATCTGAAGTGATCGAATGACAAAGTTGATGGCAGGACAGCCTGACTAGTAGAAGCTATTAGGAAACGATACAGTTTTTTATAATAATAATTTAAACTGATAATTCCACAAACATTTTAAAGCCTATTATACTATTGGTTAATAAACCTTTGCTTGACTTCATTTGTTTTTTTATTTTCATGCCATCCAATAATTTGACCCTTCTGACACCCTTCTGAGTTACATCTTTGCCACAACCACAGGATGTGTCTTCTGACATGTTTGTTTAAGAAATGAGGCGCTACTCACTAGGGATGGGGAATCGCCAGTCACCTCCTGATACAATATTACGATACCTAGGTGGCAATTCTATTAAAATTGCGATTCTACAAGTATTAATATTTTATAAATATCCAAATTCGATATTACATTTCTGCCTGAACTTGTTACAATTTTAAAACTTTTAATACGTTTCATGATCATCTAACTGTAGCCCATTCCTTAGAACATTAGTTTTCACATGACTTAAAAATCAAGGGCAGCATTTAAACAATACAAAAATAACTTCCAATACAAGAGTTTAGCATTTAACTGAGCAGCACATATTTCTATCTTTTGCCATAATTATTATTTCTAAATACACTTATCAAATAATTCACTCCTACTACATGGGATGAAAATGTCTTAATAGTTTAGAGTGTACCACTTGTAGGATTATGAGAAAACTGTAATGTTTTACGTCTCAAAACTCAACTTGACAGTGAGAATGTGGGTCAAATGGCTGCGAGCAGCTTCTAACACTGGCTTGTGGTCTTCTAACGCAATCGATTTTTAACTACTTTCTGCTTGCGGTGTTTAGAGACTAATGAAAGCATGTGTAATGAGTGGGTTTGAGACTAATTTGCTCGCAGAGTTTGGAGAAGTTTTTGATAATGTGACACCATAAAAATGCATTTCTGTTGCTCCACTCAGAAGCTTCGGCGCCTAGTACAGAATTGTTTATATCTGATGCTAATCTGCCGATCGCTGGTCATGGCCAATGAAACTTAAAGGCAGTCAATTCTGATCACCTGCTGATCATCCGGTTCATCTCGATCATAAGCTATATAAATAAATTATTTATATAAATAATTTTTATTTTTAATTTATTTTGTAGTTAGTATGGCGATATGTGAATTGCCACACAAAAGAATCACGATTCATAACTTAATTGATTTTTCCCCCATCTCTACTACTCACTGTATTAGGTAGGGTTAAAAAACTTGTTGCAAGCAGAACCATATTAATCACCGCAATAATTATCCATATATATAATATGGCATAAGGTATATATATTAGAAAGCAGGCCATTCAGATTTTGAGCCCATTTCTAAGTAAGACCCTGCACTCATTAAATAGCCCAGGCTATATTTTCGCCAGTATTTTTACTTCCATGGGCTGGCTGAACAGACCTGAACATTTTAAAGATCTGCCAGTTTACTCACTAAAGCCACGGCTAAAGCACCACAGTCATGTGGAAGGCTAGATGGAGGCATGGGAACTGTTTGGTTGTAGGCTGCACAAACCAGTATAAACCAGCACAAAACATTACATCAGCTGCCAAGCTCTGAGAACTAAAGAGCCGCATGGACTAAATTTAGCAAAAGCCTGCTCTTATGTTCCAACCACCTTGTGTCTGATTGCTTAACCAACCTGGGACAGCAAAATGGACTGGCCACCAAACTTTTAATAAAAATGGATCAGTGCCAACTCTACTGTACATGGCGAAAGTGCAGATGAGGAAAATATAAGTATTTAAAAAAATTTATTAACTTTATGCTGTGTGTTTCTTTGGCCGCATATTACAAACTTAATGCAGAAGAAAATAGTAATAGTACAGAAATATATTGGTATTTGCTACCATGTCCAGTAAAAGTATGATTATTAGTAAATTAAATTGGAAAGATTAGCAAGTATCTACGTTATGGTTAGGGATGTGCAAAGTAATGTTACCTCTACAAAACATGGACTGAACATCTGACTGTAAAGCTTACATTGACCCAGTAACAAACCTGTAAAAAACAGTATCATTGAAATAGAGTAACATTCTTCAAACAACTATGAGCAAGAAGAAAATAAACCATGGAGGTGATGGGAGCCCAGTCCTGAGAAATTTATGAGATTTACTTTATATTACCACTAATTCTGCTTTAGAATATCAGCTAACATTCGGGTTCTGGGGTTGAATTCCAAATAATTTAAAATAGAAAGCTACTGCATTATGTAGTGTTTAAGTTAGAGTCCCTTATTCCAAACATCAAGAAGGGCACTTAATCAGGGGTTAAAGAGGATTTGTGATACGGCCTTGTGTTAGAAGCTAGTTAGCTAGAGTTGTTTGCGACACATACTGTATGTGACACACATTACTACTATTTGTAATTTGTACAAACAGTAAATGTTAATAAATTATATTATTAATAATAATAACAATAATAATAATAATAATAATCATATATTATAATATGTGATGCACACTACAATTATTTTTACTATAATGCAGATTCTATGTACATTGCTGAATATCTGTTTCATTTTCTTTATATTGCAATTATTAATAGAACCGTGCTTTGCATTGTTTTAATTAGTCTGTATAGTACCTGAATGTTTTGTACTTCGTAAGGATAATGTAGTGTTGTTATTTATGTATGTATATTTGATAGTCACCAAAAGCTGGAATCAAATTCCTTGTTGGTGTCAACATTCTTGGCCAATAAACCTGGTTCTGATTCTGATTCAGGGGCATTTTGGAATGACTTAGAAGCAGTTATAAAGGAGTGTTGTGTAGTTAAAAAGACAACATATTATCAGATGTGTTTTCTTGCTGAAAGTGTTTCTGTGATTGTGATTCCTGGCCAGGTTTGATTCTCATCTCTGTTCATGGAGTTTGCATGCTCCCCATACTTGGTGGGTTTCCTGTGGATACCCCGGTTTCCTTCCACAGTCCTGCAGATTAGGCTAATTGGCGTTCCCAAATTGCCCGTAGTGTTTGTGTGCTCGTAGTGTGTGTGCCCTGTGATGGATTGGCACCCTGTCTCGTGCCCTAAGTCTCCTGGGATAGGCTCAAACCACCAGCGACCATGAATACAGGATAAAGCAGCATAGATGATGAGTGAGAGTGATAAAGAGGCTGTAGTGATTGATCCCTGAGGTATTTTAGCCAAAGCTAGTCACAGATATCTTATTAAGACTACACAGAATTGTATTTATTTGTGGAAAAGTTGTTTAAATATGTCTTCTTTAATTCTGCCAATACAGAAGTACTTTCTGCAGGTCATGTAAATAATATTATATGTAACTGGGATAGTCGAAAATATTGCCTAGATAAGAAATATAGTGTACCTACATGATGCAGAGAAACTGGTTCAAGCATTTGTTACTGTACTTCTATGTTGGATTACTGTAATGCCTTACTGTCTGGATGTTCCACTAGGTGTATAAACATGCAAATTAGTCCAGAATGAGACAGCTAGAGTCCTTACTTGAACTAGAAAATGTAAACAAATTACTTCTATCTTGTCCACATTGCACTTGTTAAATTATACTGTTGACATACAGCAAAAGAAAGGTCTTGTGCCATGGTACCTGACTCAACTACTAATATTGTATGATCCACTTTGTCTACTTCGATCCCAAGGTAGAGACCTATTTGTTGGTATCTTTTATAATGAAGACTATAGTGGGGCAGAGCTTTTTCTTACAAAGCGCCACAGGTATGGAATATCATTCCAATTAATTTTCAGGGGACTCAGACACATTTTCAGTGCTTAAGTCACAAAATAAAAACAGAAATAATTAGATAAAAAAATCTCTCTCTCTCTCTCTATAAATATAGATATAAATATATATATATATATATATATATATATATAAGCTTCTTTGCACACACTGAGCAGACCGTTGGCTGGCGGGCCACTCGTGCAGTGAGTTTAATATACCAAGGATTCAGAGCTTTGGCTATACGAATCCTTGGTATATTAAACTCACTGCACAAGTTGCCCGCCGTCACAAAAAAATAAAAAATGAAAATAAACTGGGACCAAATGCTGCTGCGCGTCCTGTTTGCGATATGTGAAATGCCGCACGAGATGCCTTTCCATGGTTTCATGCCTTTTGAGCTGATCATTGGCCGCCAGCCAACGGTCTGCTCGGTGTGTGCAAAGAAGACTGGGAGGAACAACCATCACCATTCAGGTCAGTTATTAAATTTGTGCAAGACCTGCAAACCAGTGTTAACCAAGTTCTTCCTATTGTATGACAGCAAAAGAAAAGCAGGCTCTTGCCATTAATTGGGCAGTAGAGGAGCTACATTATTATCCAGAAAGCCGGCAATTCACCTTAGTCATGGACCATGCTCCTCTACAGTGGCTGGCAAGAGCCAAAGATACTAACCCCCGAATAACTTGCTAGTTTCTCTCCATACAGGACTTCTCATTCTCGGTGATCCACAGGTCCAGCGCACAACAAAGGAACGTAGACGAGCTCGAAGCTGAGGGGGGTGCTGTGACGGCGACCACTCAGTGCAGGCGCTTCTCACACACACACCTAACGAGGGGGTGGGCCTGTGGAAATGACCAGGGCAGGAAGCGCATCACCACTATCACCTAGCGTTCGTACGGCTTTTTAAGAGGCTCACTCTCCTGTTCCTGTTGAGTAGTCTTTCTCTAAGCTCGAACTTACACATATCTCCTGTTCCGTTACACTCGAGTACTTCCAAATCCTGTTCGCCTAGGAGAAAGGCGCCTGTTGTCCACCCGCATGCCCACACTGCTGTCTCTCGTTACAACGCGTTTCCTGCTCAGCGCTGTTGGTATCACATGTTCTGCACATGCCTGTGCACCTCTACTAACACCGTGCTTGTTTAGGATCAAACCCCGCGACTGTGACCTTGACCAAGACAGCTGTAAAGCCTATGCTTTTACTGCACGTAGTTTATTTCACAGAGAACTGCATATATAAATATACAAAAGGAGGAGAAAAAAAGAAAAGTAAAAATAAAGATTCGGATTATGAAGCGGGATTGTGCTGCATGTGTGATTGTGAATTTCTCACAAATATTTTAATGTCACTAAAAATACGTACATGTATTTCCCTGTTTGGATAATACTATGTCATTGCTCTCACACACTCTTTAATGCTCCAGCTGGTACATTTGCTTGCATCTTTTGCTTGTGATTGATGTCTTCACGCAGTTGTAAATGTGTGTTAATTTTAATCGGATTCTGAAGATATTATTTCTCTTTACTTAGAGAGAACAAAGGGTCGGAGACTCGTGTCGGTGCACTCAGGCATGCAGTATACCTGTGATTGTGGGAGATTTCAGGTAGGACTATGGGACATATGGACCCATTCCTTCACTGTTTATAGTCTGTCTGTTAATGGGATGATATAAGGTCGTATTATGAGGTTCTATGAGGGTTTCAAATTAATTTGTAGCACTTTAAGATTTGCTTCACGTAGGTAGGTAGGTAGGTAGGTACATACTTGATTCCGAAGGAAATTCCGGAAGACTAGCATCCATCCAAATCACATCATTAAGTTCAACATATAAAACATGAAAAATTCATAACAAAAGAACAATTTCATCCAAGAACATGTAGTCCTCAAATATGCTTCACCATCAGGGACGGAAATCTCATTGATAACCTGGTCATTCAGTACATTCAGGTCATCAGTTGACACATAACATTGCCGAACTTACACCTGACGAGCAGAAGCAATGGCAGATCATAACACTGCTTCCAGATACCTGTACAGTGGGCACTATGTATGATGGGTTCATTGCATAGTGTTCTTTCCTTCTTACCCTGATGCATCCATCGTTTTGGAAAAGGGTCAGTCTGGACCCATCACACCAGATGACCCATTTCCATTGCTCCAGTCTAATCTTTATGCTCCCTACAGTAGCAAACTGATGCCATCTTTCTGTTTAGTCTCATTAACAAGTGTTTTTTTTAGGGAAATGCTCTTAATCTTACAATTATAAACATAACTTTGGGATTTTACTGTACAGTTGATTTTTTTTTTTTTACCATGCAACCAAGTCTTGAATCATCAACCTAATTGATCTTTATTCATATTTTTTTTCTGACCACATTTCCTTTACAAAGTTGATGGTTCAGCACTATCTTTCCAGGTTTTTATAACCTAATGAAGAATTCTTAATGCAGTTCCAGTAACTTTTCTTTAATTGTTTTTTTTTTTTTTTTTTGCTTGATGCAGGCCAATAATTGAATAGCAACTGTTTTTATATAAACAGTACCAGTCAAAAGTTTGTCAACACCTTCTAATTCAATGGTCTTTCCTAATATATATGTCTTTCATTGGATGCTGAGGGCTAAAGTGTGTACTACAGTACTTGTGCTCTGTAAAGCATTCCTAAAGGCTTTAATCTGTGTTGCTGTTAATTGGTGGTTTCTGAGGCTAGTAACACTAAATTATCTTGTCCTCTGCATCAGAGGTACTGTAAGTCTTGTTCTTTTGATGGGATGGTCCTGATGAGAGGCAGATGCACCTGACGATGCTGTTACGTAATTACATAATTCCATGTGTTATTTCATAGTTTTGAAATCTACAGAATTGTTTAAGAATGTAGAAAATAAATAATAATATAATAATATATATAATTAAATTTAAAAAAATTCACAATATTCTATATTTTAGATGCAATTTATTTTAAACTGCTGACTCATTTAATTAAATAAATTAAATAGAGTTTAAAATTTAATTAAATAGAGTTTGTTGAAATGTTGTTTCACCTGAACTTATTAATTTATTTATTTACTTACTTACTTATTTATTATTCAAAAACCAGCAGTATGACAGTGGCAGTAATTGTGTGTTAAGCAAGGGATATTCATACATTTAAAAAGATCTATGAACAAAAAAAAAAGAGAACTGACGAAAGAGGGAGCCTATGCCCCAGTAGAGCATTATGTCTAGCAACAGCCCTGACTGTTATAAACACATACACACGCACACATGCGCGCACACACACACACACACACATTTAATAGGCCTTCCAGAATTTTTTTATTTATGAAGGACATATGGGTGCATGCAGAGGTTTTATGGTTTTATTAAAAAGCGCCTACGCAAATAAAAAACATAACATTCAAAAAACCAAGATCAGTAAACAGGCCGAAATATGGCTAAGGCAGGATTAGTACCAGGACCAAACCGTAGTAGTTGCTATACTCCTTTTATGGAGGCATGTGCCCAAGTATAATTCAATTCAAGTAAATTCAATTTCATTTGTATAGCGCTTTTAACAATTGACATTATCACAAAGCAGTTACAACAACCAACAATCAACAAGTTACTATGTTTGGCAATGGATTCATATCAATTGATAATAAAGGAAGATAATGGATTTTTTCTATATTAAAGCAAACCAGTTTAATTCAAAAGGAATTTTTTTTTATATTATGATATTTAGAAGGACAGACTTTCAAAGACTAGCAATCTGGCTAAATTAACTGGATAGTAAAATATTTGCAGTCTGAAGGGGTAGACCTAAATAAATGACTGAACTCAGAGTGCTTTCTGAATTTTTTCTGCCAGATTGCGCTTGTTTTAGCTTTCACAGGGCTATCGGCAAGGGTGGTGGAATAGCTTCTATTTTTAGATTTATTATCTATCTATCTTGGGATACCTATTATAGTTTTGAAGGGCAACTCTTCATTATCAATATGCCATGTCTGTAGTTTATCCTCCTCCACCATGCAATAAAGATTTATCTGTGAGTTTGAGTAACTACTTGTCATTCTTATGCCTACAAGTAAATATGTCAGACTCGTAATCCTTGGGGATTTCAGTTTTTTTGTCCAGACCTCCTCTGGTCAAAGAATTTCTAAAGACTATTGCTCCTTTGAATCTAAATCAATTGATTTGTGATCTTATGTATAACAAAGGACACATATTGGACCTGATACTTACCTATGGACTAACTGTGAAAATCATTGATCGCTATGATATTTATGATTGATATCTTTTTATCTCAGACCATTTATTTGATAATTTTGAGAAGCCATTATTAGTCACCCAATCACAGGCCTCTGCTCATCTGAGTCCCATGATGACCTCAGCAACAGCTGAACATTTCTCTACTGCTTTGAATCGCACAGCAGGCAGGTTTCCTTTGCACTACTCTACTGATGAGTGTATTTCACTTTTCAACTTGACCTGTACGCATATCTTGGACTCCGTCACTCCTTTATGTTGTACTGTAGATGCATTACACCACAGCTTGAGCCCAGGTTAAATTACCTGTGCCATCAGGCACCAGTATAGGTGTGCGGAGCATAAAAGGAAAATGCATGGGCTGCAGCTGTCACTGGACCTTTATTAACATCGGTTTCTAATATTTGTCATAGGCCTTGTGTGCTTTTTAATACTATAAATTCTGTCTTATATCCTTCTGTAACTGCATTTTATACTTTGTCTTGTAGTTCATTGTAATACTTTTCTTCCATTCTTTATAGATAAGATTAGCAATTAGGGTCAATAGTTTGTGCACTGACACTGGCCCTTATATACTTACAGTATAGTGTTTGATAATTTCGAGCCAATATTGTTGTTGTGTTTAACTGAAATTGTTCTGCACTTGAAATCAGCTTCCCATCCTGGTGATTGTAGTTGGGCCTAACATCATTTGTTTTGTTAACACCTGTATTAGTACACAATGTGTACCAAATCTTTAAAAAAAAACTTTTAAACATGCTGTGGTGGAACCAGTTTTGAAGAAACCCAATTTAGATCATTTGGTTCTGTCAAATTATAGCTTTTTAGTAACATTTTATTGGCAGTAAATGTAGGAAATTCCAGGGCTTGTACTTTTGGACAGCAGCTTTTGATACTGCAGACCATCAAATCCTTATAAACTTGAAACACTGCACAGGCATTCAAGGGGTCATTTTCAGGTCATTTGAAACTTACCTGGATAATAAAGGAATTTTCTTAAGCAGTATCAATGAAATCCTGTCTCTATCTTCTCCACCCACTTGTGGGGTGCCCAAAGGGTCCATATTCCTAGAAAATGTTGATTATCATTTGTTTTCTTTTGTGCTTATAGACTGGTACTTGTTTGTAAATGGTACCTTCTTGTTGGGTTGTTTTGTTCTGCTTGATTGATTTAATGAGTCATTTTTTATGTAAAGCACTTTGTTAATGGCTTGCTACATAAGGAGCTATATAAATAAACCTTTTATTTTATTTTATTAAATTTGATCATTACAACTGCAACTTTTTCGTAAAGAACCTTAATGACTGTCTAGATAAAAATATATGATAATTCAGCATACACATTATTCCATTAGGTACATTTGTAAACAACCATAAAACACTCTTTTTATTTACTTTTTATTAATAATAAAATAATAATAATAATAATAATCATAATAAAAAAATATATTAAAAAATAATAATAATAAAATAATAATAATAATAATTATTATTATTATTATTTTCATATTTATAATTATAATTATTGTAATAATTATTATAATAATAATTGATAATTTGGTTACTAATGACACGTAATTTAAGTATTTTAATGTTTGGGAAAAATGTGATTAAACAATTGGGCAGTTGCTTAAAAAATATATTTATTAAGCAGTGCTAAATAGGATAGAAAAACACATTTTAGGCCATAAAGAAACAAAGTAAGGAAAATTTATTTTTTATATATGACTTATTTCACAAAGTCACTCTAAAGTGGAAAGGCATTAATTGGCCCACCCTGGGGCCAACACAAATAATACAATTTTGAATAACAAAAGAGTGTCAGAAGTTCTTTTACAGTAGCAGAGCCTGGGGTTAACAGTGTAAGTCAATGATCTAGGCAAAGTAAGTACAATTTCAAGGGCTCCTGAATGACAGCAGTACTGTAAAATCGTATGGAAGTTCAAAAGGCTTGGCTTTGGTTTGGAGCCCAGCATATAAAATTTTCAAATGGCTCAATCTCTAACAGAATCATTGCTTTCAGACATGATACCATTATGAGTAGCCTCACTAGCATCGCTGAACTGAGCAAAATAGGTCATGTTGTGCTTAGTTTTCGTCATGACAGTAACTCTCTAGGTGACAATGAAAATGGTACTTAAAAAGTGTAAGTAATCTGTGCCAAAATTGGAGGAAAATTTAATGGAAAGGGCCCTGGTATATCCATTAAGAGCATTAAGAGTTTGAGTAAATTATATCCTAACAATTGTTTTAAATGTGGTAGCCTAATTTTTTTTTTTTTTAATGTCCAAATGTTTTTTATAATTATTGGGGCACAAACTTAATAGTTTGACACCAAAATTATAAAGACAGGACAAAATCCACTTTTGATTTTAAAAGAAATTTTATTACTGTAGGCTGAAAAAATCTAAGTGAGTGGAGATAAATGACTCTCGGAACCCTTCCAATAATGTACAGTGGAACCTTGGATTACGAGCATAATTCGTTCCGGAAGCGGGCTCGTATTCCGAAACACTCGTAAACAGCAAAATTTCCCATAGAAAATAATGGAAATTCAAATTATTCGTTCCACAGCCCCAAAAAATATATACATAAAAATAATTAACACAAAATATAAAGTAAAAATAAAACAAATTAACTGAAGCAGAGAGGGGGTGCTTCACACACACACAAACATACACACACACAGTAAAGGCGAGAGAGAGAGAGAGAGAGAGAGAGAGAGCGTGAACCGGCATGGTGTCAAATTACGCGCACGCACACACACAACGCACACACGCCACAACGCAAGAGAGAGAAACACACACATAACGCACAAACACACACACACACAGTAAAGGCGAGAGAGAGAGAGAGAGAGAGTGTGTGTGAACCTGCACGGTGTCAAATTATGTGCGCAGACACATGACGCACACACTTAACGACAGAGAGAGAGAAAATGGATTTTTAACCTCTGAGACGTTCTTTTGCTTTACACACATGGACACACTTGTGTTATAAGAAACAGTACACGCGTGCTGTACACACAAGCTTACAAACACAAAATAAAATATGTTTTACACACACACACGTGGTCACAGTGTTAAACAGTACACGCATGCACGGATGTTGATTATACCAGGGAGAGACGGGCACTAAGACCCAGCAGGGGAGATGATTACCCACAATTCCGCAGCGCAAGAGAGAGAAAAAACCTTGGCTCAGTTGTGATCAAGTGACGCTCGGCGTCAAAATTAGAAGCGCATGCGTGATACATGATACTCTGTGCTCATAAACCAAGACTTGCTCGTTTTTCAAGTCGAAATTTATTAACAATCTTTGCTCACCTTGCGGAACACTCGCAAACCGCGTTACTCGCAATCCGAGGTTTCACTGTACTAGGACTTATGGTGTTCAAGATATGCTCATTATAGTGAATGTGCATGTATATGTGTCAGTGAATGTGAAATCTAAATCAGTTTAAAACAGTATATTAAAAAAGGCAGTGAAGTGAAACCTAGCAGTATGATTAAATGCTTAAATGAATTGTAAATATTAGCTGTTATTTGTGAGTTTCAAATTGAAATTACAAGTCCATATGCTATTCATATGATATTGTTGTATGTGATGTTGTGTATCCCAACACAACAGTAGCATGGTGAAGCATTTAGAGAGTTTCCATAAAGTGTTCTTGTTTGGTTTAATGAGTCAAAATGTTCTAGCTTGTAATTGGAATATACATCTGTGAATGGTTTTCCACCACCTAAGGAAGAGGTCCCATAGTTAATAAGATAAGTGACTCATTAGTTTAATTTTACCATGCATAGACACATGTGCAAAATGTGTGCAGAATATGTACTTGAGCCACAATTTGTTTCGTTTTTTTTTTTCCTGGGCTAAGTCAATTCTACCTAATGTTATCTTACGTTACCTAAAAACGTAAGCTGATTTTAATGTGTCTCTGTGTATGTGTGTCTGCATAACTGTGTGAAAACATTTTTTTTATAAGTACAAATAAATAACTACAGCAAATAAAAAGTTCAGAACACATTCATAAATGCTATAGCCTGTAGCCTCTTGAGCCTGTAGATGAACCTCCAGACTTCCAAATTGTATTACAAGTCAGGACAGGGTCATTACAAAAGCACTATTTACAATTTGCAAAGTATAAAATACAGTATCCTTTGAAAATATTGGAATGGCAAGGTGTGTTATGGGTCAATGACTTTTTCTATGATGAAGTTCTTTTTAATTAAATTGGGTGCAATTTTATGGAATTTGGAAGACCAAAACCTTCAGTAGACTTTTGAATTTATTGTGCAACATTCATTACATCAAAAATAAAGATTTGTCAGTCTGTTCCACAAGCAGCTAACCCACACTTTGGCCTTTCTACCACTTTGGTAGACAGTAATCTTGGTTCCAGAATTTTTGTGGCTTATCTCTGTATTTCTTTCGCGAAGTCTCTTTGCAGCTCTCAGATTCTTTGAATAGTAGGTTGAAATACATTCTTGCTTGTCCTGCTGAGATAGTTAGTGTTGTTTTGTCACTGTTGTTTTGTGCCTCTTCTTCGTAGGTCCCAATTGCTGGTGTTTCCTTTATCTGACTTTTTCTGTGTCTGGTTGTTAGTAGGCCTGGGTGCAGATATTTCTATGAGACCAACCAAATTGTGGAGGATGGCATACCCACACTTTCACATCAGTCATAGCGACAGATATTGATTTTCTTTGACTGCGTTATGCAAGTGTCAATGTTGCATAAGCAGCAGTTTAAAAATATGTGGAATAACGTGTCTTGGAGGAAGCATGTGTTAGTCTCGACCTTCTTGGTTAGTACTGTAGTTGTTGGAAGCGCTGATGGAAGCGTGCCCTAACAGAGAGGGTGGGAATTCTTGGGTAAATTAGTGAGATGACCTGAGAAAGAACTAAGTATAATTTAGAACTATGAATGTGAACTCATTAATTTTATGTGTGTGCGAACAGATCCTTGAGATAGCTCTAGTGAAGAGTGAACTGAGTAAGTTACAAGTACAAGTAAGTTGTGGTAAATGGGTGTATTATTTATTAAGTAAAACCTTTTTGAGTGGAACAATACCAAATTACTGAAGCATAAAACTAAAGAGCTTATCATACAGCTAAACATTAATCCCCTCAGCAGGATAGAACTGGACCGGTGAAAGTAAATAACCATCTACAGTACTTGGTTTTTCAGGGGTTCATCTAGTCATTATTTGAACTGCAACAGACCACAATGGTCTCCTCCAGGCCCCCCTACTCCACCTCCTGTACAGTTCCAATACCCACTGCAAATGGCAGTTTCATCAGAGAACTTCTGCATGTGGCATGACTCTGAGTTATGAAATTATAAAGGGAAAAAATACAGTCCCCTGAGGTGCTGCTGACCATGCTCTCCAAGGTTGAGTCTCTCACTATGACATAGTGTGGTCTCCTTGTTAAGTATTCTGTAATCAAACAGAATAAATGAATTAATCCCAAAGGGAAACTGTATTGTTTTAACAGTTCATAAAAATATGTATATATACAAATAAACAATATGTACAACAATATTACATTTATTTTTAAAGAAATTAAAGATAATTTACAAAAGAGAATGGTTAAAAATATCTATGTATACAGTATATGTATTAAATGCTATGATACATTACACATTAGTGCAGACAGGTAGGTAATCTATGTAAGAACTATATAACAATGTACTTTCATGATAAAATACTGTATAAAGTGAGGAAATGGGGAAACAGGTGCTCCAGGTTCTTCATGATGTTAGGAGGTAGGATCACTGGCCTGAAATGATTAGGCACACTGGAGCAGCTCTTCTTAATGACTTAGATGATGCATGATGATTTTCAGAGTTCAGAGGCACTCTAATCACAACTACAGGTTAAAGTTACTTCCTAAAGAGGCTTCCTCAGTTCCTCAGTCCAGGCCCTGAGTGTCATTGGACAAATTGGACCTAATCTACTGTAATGGTGAGAGGAGGGTTAGTATTGGGTGTGTGGTATTTTGACAGTAGTTGAGGGGGAGGGGAAGTGAGGACTGAGCAGACAGGAGTTATTGCATGGTTGAGGCAGTCAATCCTGCCGCAGAATCAGCAACAAAACCTTATTGGCCCTCACTGTCCTTCAGCTTGCAGCCTGTGATGGTTTTCATAATATCCCACACCTCCCTCAAATTATTTTCCCACAATTACTGCTCCTTTTTCAGGTTAAAGAGGTCCTTGAATTGCTAGACCCCTTAAAAATCTTCTCCATGTTGCTCCTGCAACATACTCCACTTAGTGTTTTCTAACAGTCCCTCAGGTTCCCCTCAGCCTTAGGACATGTGCTTGTCTTGGGAATTTCGGTATAGCAGATTGTGGTCATATTTTTCTATCAGGGATGGGGCTTTACATTGTAAACTTCCCCTATGTTAACATAACACATTTTGTCATGCTTTTTTTTTCCTACAGTGGAGCAATCTTGGAAATCTTACTAAAGTCTCTGGAAAAAGCAATGCAGTCTTATAACTCTATGTTCGCTCTGTTGTAACAGTTATGTTAATAACTTCACATGCCTTCTCTTCCCGAAAATCCGGCCCACTCATATGCATTGGTTTGCATTCATTTACTGTAGGATTTATCATGAAAAAAGCTTGATGTATGAGAAAGATCACATTTTCACCCTTTTTGATGCATGATGTGAACATTAACTGACGTTATTGCCTATATGTGCATGCCTTTTGTATTCCTCGTGTATTGTGCTGCTATTACATGATTGAATGGTTGGATTATTGTACAAATCATCCTGATTTTAGTCTGATTTTGAGAAGTTTGATTTAATATGATTTCATTTGGGCTAAATTGTTTACAATTATTTTTAAAGACTGGTTTTAGTCAAATTTACACAATTATTCATGAATTTGTTTGCCATGGCCATTTTTCTGGTTTTGTTCACACCTCAACAGTCATTCACCGATCATTCAGACCTTGTGCTGAAGAAAAAAAAATCTCTATCTAAGCTATGAATTGTCTGGACAGTTATTTTAAACTATGTTCAAGCTTTTCATTTTAATTAAATGCATGGCATGCCAGATCTACTATACTATCCATTCCTTTATCAAACTGTAGGACTTATTCTATGCAGATAAGCTCTGGAAAGCATCTTTAGGATGAATATAGTACAATTAAGCTCTTGTTCAAAAATTAACAAGAGTTCTCCAAAACAAATTTTCAAATAAATACTCAATATTAAATGCTGATAATTATATTGAGATATCACTAAAACCAAAAGTACCTGTTCATCAAATAGCCTGATGATAAACAAGGAGGGCGTGTTCAGTTACACAGTAACTGAAATTTAATAGTGATCTGTAGAATGTTTGTATTTATTGTACTTAATTTGTGAAATGCATATTTTAGATTGCACTATTGAATGCTGTTTGTTTTTCGGCTGCTTCCATCCAGGGGTCGCAAGAGCAGACCATCCGACCCACAATTTGACACAGGTTTTATGCTGGATGCCCATCGCAACCCTCTCATTTTATCCGGGCTCGGGACCGGCACTGCATCCAGTGATTGGGGTGTGGGGGCATAGGGTGGGAACTGAACCTGGCCCTTTTACATGGCAGGCAAGAAACCTACCACTAAGCCACCAAATCCCCAAATGTACTATTATAATATGTATGGAAAATACACATTACTTCTTGATGTGATAAAGTCATCGTTTTTGTTTACATTTAAGGTCTAAATTTATGACTATTTCCATTTATTATTGGAAAAAAACAATTTGATAGTATTGAGTTTTGGCGTAAACATTAGTAATTAGTAAAAATGTCATATTATATAGTGAGTCATATGTCATATTATAGTTTTAAGAGAGAGTGGCAAGATAGAGATTGTTCTCTCTCCTCTGTGGTGAACCCCAGTTTAGAATCATCCTGCTCTTGGCAGATGGTGAAAACTCGTGTGACAAATATTTATGAAATGGGATGGGAATTTGCAACAAAGCATTAAAGCTTATTCATTCAGTGGCCTCACTGTTCAACATAATGTATTTTCTGTAGAAGGTAACCATGTTGTAAGGTTACTCATGATGGGGCGATCAGTGGTCTTGTTAACCCACCCACTGTCACTCTCAAAATGTAATAGGTAACGGTTGTTTTACCTGATTCATTTTTTGAAATGTAGCCCAGTAAATGCTAACAGTGCTGTATATGTAGAACAAGGTTATGCACTTTGATAGGCACTTTCATGAATTCTCTTCTCTAACAAATTTCAATTAATGACTCCATTCATGAGCAGGAGAATGATAGAACTAAATGTTTAATAATGGTATAAGGAGTATTAAGTCTTCAGAAATGTTTGCATAAATAGTTAAATAAACACAAATACTGGTGTATTGTTGCTATAATAAGGCTTCTGAAAAAAACTGCGGGATATTAAGGAGACGGGATTAGCACTGGTCTAGGCTCCTGTTGCACTAAACAAACAAGCTCTCACATATCTAATGTGGCAATGCCTACACACCCAAATTGAATCTTTTATTCTCTTCTATTCTTACTAATTAGGAGCTTTGGACTTGTAGACACTTTGCGATTAGAAGCTAAAGAGCTTTATAGCTTGTGTTTAAAAATAACTTGTTCTCAGTGCATGTGTTTTTTCCTTTCATTTGCTATTTAAAAGCACACTTAGTTCTCCATGATGCCCAAGTTTTTTTCCTGGCCAATCAATTTTATAATCATATTAGATTGTTGTAAAAATAACCATACAAGTATAACTATAGTTACAGAAAACAATACTTTTCTCACAGCTTATCACCTGTTATGAGCAGTTCAGATGGGATTTACACAATTTTCTACTTACTCCATGTTTAGTAAATAAAATGTTAATCATATTTGGTTTCCAAATTTTGCTTCTTTAATATTCCCTCTGAGCTACAACCAGAGGCACTACTTGTCATCTAGGCTTGGCAGGAAGTTGCTTAGTGCCTCGGGCCATTAGGAGGACCCTGAGGGTTGATAAACTTATTTTTAATTTATAAGATAATGGTAATGAATGCTGGTAGAAGTGATTCCCTGCTAATTTTACCTACAACCCAACAGATTCTAAAATCACTGCTGGCTACTGTTGCATGGACAATGTAATGAACAAAGAGACAAAATAAGGGACAAATTTAGGAAGGAAAGAATAGAATGGAATAGGAAGGAAGAAAGGAAAGATGGAAGAAAGGAAGAAACCAATGGAAAGGAACAAAGAAATATAAAAAAAAAAGCAGAAACACTTGCATTTTGCAACAGATTCCATTGTGTTTGGCTAAATTTAATTGATCTTTGACAGTAGACTGTTAAATCCCAATACATGTTTATATATATTTTTAACTCAACAACAATCATATACTGTACATGTACCAGGCAAAAGTTTGAATTCTAAAACTTTTCTGTTTTTATTTATTTAATCTAATCTGAGGTGGGGTAAATCTGTGATTTTTGTGATTTTTGAGGCTGGTAACTCTAAATGAACAGGGAACATTTTGTTCTTACTGTCTTCATGAGAGCCAGTTTCATCATAGTGTTTGATGGGTTTTGCAAATGCACTTGACAATACTGTTACTTTATTCCCTATTTCCATGTGTGTTATTTCATAGTTTTGAACAAAAATCTAATATTGTTCTATAATGTACAAAATAAACGTGTGTCCAAACTTGTGACTTGTACGCAAAACCACGAATGAACTTTGATTACCCACATTTTTGAGTTCAATCTGAGTTCAAGCTGAGCTCACTTTCACTTGCCATACCCAAGCCTGATTAATACCAAACCTGTTGAATCAAGAAATCACTTAAATACATGTACTACTTGTCTTACAAAGTGAAGCATGCTAAAAGATCTACAACACACCATATCATGCAGCCATCTAAAGAAATTTGGGGGGGGAAAAAAAGAAAGAAACAATGTAATTGACATATTTTAGTCTGGAAAGGGTTACAGAGCTATTTCTAAGACTTTGGGACCCCAGCGAATGGTTAGAGCCATTATCCACAAATGAAGAAAACTTAGAATAATGGTGAACCTTCCCACGAGTGGCCAGCATACAAAAGTGACTCCAAGAGCACAACAACATCTCATCCAGGAGCTCATAAAAGAACCCAAAACAAGATCTAAAGTACTGCAGGACTCACTTGCCTTAGTTAAAGGTCAGTGTTTATGATTCAACAATTTTGCAGTAGCCTAGTCAAGGTCTGGACTGTGATCCAATTAAGATTCTGTGGCATGACCTTAAACAGTTTAAACCCTCCAATGTGGCTGAATTAAAACAATTCTACAAGCTAAGTGAAAGTCTCATTGCCAGTTACTGCAAATGCTTGATTGCAGTTGTTGCTGCCAAGCGTCTTATTAGATTTTTATTTCATTTTTTCACATAGGGTCAGGCAGATTTGGACACCATTTTTTTCTTAATAAATAAAATCATTATTTAGAAACTGCAGTTTGTATTTACTCCAGTTATATTTGTGTAATATTAAAATCATATAAGTGTGACAAAATATGCGAACATAACAACAAATATATATTCACAGCACTTTATATTAATCATTTTGTAATATTGTAATATATTTTGCTATATTCACATTATACCTTTGCTTACCTTTACCAATTTTTTTCAACCCTATCTCTCGTTAATTTTCTTGGTGCTTGTTTTAATAAACATGACATCTGGTGTAAAACCTATGCCAAGTTGTTGTGCGGATCCGCTGTGGCAGCAGGCGAAAGATTAACAACAACTTTTACCCAAAAATGATATGTGACCTGAGCCACAAACTCTGAAACTTGGCATTCAAACACCAGAACTTCACACCAGATCTGCAAAACTGAAATAGATCTCTATATTATTTACACACATAATTTACATT
>JAOVVB010194224.1:0-11001 GCA_028570985.1 Heterobranchus longifilis
AACTAAATAATTGTGGACAAAATGACATTTTATAGACCAAACAACTAATTTATGACAACTATGAAAATAATGTAGTTGCAGCCAGCATATTATCGTAGAGTGAGTTGTGTGAATTTATTCATCATTAAATGTGTTTACCTGTATGTGTTTACCTGTCAGGTGTCGCAGCTTTATGACGTGGTGCAGAAGTGGGACGCCATGTCCACCTCTGTCCCTCAGGTGGTGCAGCGGCTCGTCGCTGTCAAGGAGTTGCACGAGCAAGGTAACACACAGGAACTGAAACTGGGTTACAACGTGGCAGCCCTCAGACTTGCTTTGGGTCCTCACATAACTCTCTGTAAACCATGAGACAATATCCGTTTTCAGACCGGAGGAACTTTTTCAAAGTTCTAAGAACTCCTCTTTTCTCTTGTGTCCGCACCGTAAGAAGTGTGAACGATCATAGTTCTTAGACCACCAGTTTGAGGGATTGTTTTAGCTCCTATTTCAGAGTCCTCAGCACAAGAGGAACCCAGAGTGATGTAAGTGTACGGTGATTGGTCGAACACAGCCAGTGCAGCACCGGCAACCGCCATTTTTAAAAACCCGTGGCCTAACGGTGGTATTACAACTAGCGGGTCCGTCACATGATGCCATGGGTCCCAAAAAGACTTTTTCCCATAGACTTGCATGGCGAAAGAGATGTCTATAAATTCATGGATAATTTTTTTCCGGCATCAAAAAACCCCACAAAATGACTCGTTTCACTACCAGGATTTGATCCATTTGGTTTGATAACATTTCAAAATTCTAGAAGAGCTGCAAGATTGAATAATTTAATCCCCATTCAAGTTAGCTGGAAGGCTAAACCAGATGTAGCCGGCTCCGTCAGCGGAAGTCTCTACACCTGCTCTATGGGCCGCACAGTGTGGAAGCAGCGCCGTTTGTCCAGGGATTTTTAAAGGTGGTAGTTTCTTTATACATCTGTGCGTGTAACCAACAGACAACACAAAACAATGGAAAAAAATTCAAGAAAACAGCTAAATGGACTGATAGTAAAGTCCAGGCTGTTGAGGTTGTCACTTTGCCCCATAACATTATATGAATGTGCTGATGTTGAGTAATTGGTTCATATTGCAGATATTGTAATAATATTGGTCTCGGGGGCAGATTTCACCCCAGTAAGGATCATAACAATGAGAACTTTTGATAATTTATGTTCTATTCTTTTATGTGAGGGGAGAAGAACCTTGAAATGACACCCATGAGAGTTCAAGGAGAAGATGTATGTGGGTTAGTGGGGGGTGGGGAGTGGCATTAAACATTCAAAATATGTAGGATGTAGCTCCGGAACATAACAGGGTGTGAACCCGGATCACGTTTCAGCAGCGGCATCTGTGCTGGGAAGTAATAGTTGGCCTGAAAGATTTGCATTTGCAATGGGAACGTCTGAGTGCGAGACAAAAGATGAAAACTAAGCGAAAATGGGATTGAAAACGGATAATGGAATTAGCCTAAACCATGGCATTCTATTATAACAAAGGGCAAAAAATCACTGAAAGGGAGACTCAAAATGGTAATAGAATTAGACTAAATCTAGCAATACTGTTAAACACGCCCTCGGGGAGAAAGAGATGCATGATATTATATATCACATTATCATCTTTTTATTATTTAGCACATGAAAGCAGAACCTTGGCATTAATAGATTATATTGATAATTCATTGCTGAGAGCTGAAAGAGGTCATTTATCATCCAGACGCTCTTTGCACCAATCTGTCACAGTCTGCAGCTCAATGGGGTTTAGCTGCACTGATTTTATTTTTCTCTCCTGATCTTTCTTTACCCATGATGGCAAACAACTAAAATAATCTTTCAAGCTGTCATTCATCAGTTTCAGATTACATTTGTCTTTCCTCAAGACAACATTGCATTTTTTTTAAAGCACGTTTTTAAAAACCACAAATTTGTACATTTGAGAACTAATACTCCATCTCACTTCTTCTTTCTCCCTCTCTCTTGCCTCGTGATTTAATTTCATCCAACCCCAACGTCTCGTAGCCATGCAGTTTGGCCAGCTGCTGACACACCTGGACACCACTCAGCAGATGATCAACAACTCTCTGAAGGACAATAACACTCTGCTAACACAGGTAAGAACATCATCAATCAGTTTTAACACTGCTGGAGTGTGGACTGAACTTTAGCAGCATTCAGTGTTCACCCCGTGTGTGTGAGCTACTACAACCAGGGCTGCAGTCAAGACCAACTTAATCAAGACCAGAACAGGCAATAGTGTCTTTCCAATATTAATATAGTGATTAAGGAGTTAGGGTGGGCAGGACTGGTCTATCTTCTAACATCAAACTAATCAATGCATAGAATTAAAGTTTGAGGACCATTACAGGTTTCTACATGTTAACTGAAATCCCCTTAATTCTTTGTTCTACTGAGGAGAAAAATAAAACAAGCATCAATAAAATGATAAGTTTTATTATCAATAAGCATGTTTACCAAAAAAAAAAAAAAGGTTGAAGATTCTCAGGGTGAGCAGTTCTCAGTTACTTACTGCACCCAGATACATTTATGTTTTCCTTAGTGCATTACAAATAGCCTCTATGCTTCTTTTTCAACACGGTAAATCCAAATTTAATTATATTGGACATTTTGCCATCTAACGTTAGCTGAGGTAGCTAGTGACTTGCTGTAAGTGATGTTACCATTAGCGGACTGTGGGAGGGGGGGGGAGTGCTGAGCTCGGAGCAAAACTGGCGCAATGCCAGAGAGGATGAGTGGAGGTTTTTTTTTTCTTTTTTTTTTTCTCCCCACGCATCATGTTGGTACAACTGGTCCAAAATCAGCAGCCAGGAACAACTTGACCAGTTCTCAGTAATCAAGGCCGAGACCAAGACAATCACAAGACTTCAAAAAAGTGGTCTCAACCGGACTCAGAGTACAGCCCCGACTACAACCATAGGAGCATTGTAATTAATGAGGCCAGTAGAAACGAATGCTCGTCTCACTGTGGGTCCACACAAAAAGGTTTCAAACGATGAAACCGTTGTCGTCATATTACAGGAATGAATCTCTTTCTACAGTCAAATGACTGAACTGCATCTTTTAAGGTAGAAACTTAGTGAAACTTTGCTCTAGCAAAGTGAAGCAAAGTAAAATGTGTTCTGGGGTGAAGTGTCCTTTGACTTTAGAAGGTTATTGAATCTGACATTGACGTACTTTCACAGAAAACATCGTTTCTTTTGTAGTAAGCAGTTATCCTGTCGCCTCCTGGAACAACATGGCCCTAATGATGTTTAACTGCCTGTGAAATCTACCTTGCATATCCATGACAGAGTCATTATTATCAGTTAACCTGTTGATTATTTTTTCAGTCGTTTAGTCCATGAAATGTTAACGATGTCGCTATTATTGAGAGCCCAAAATGTCATTTTCAAATTGCCCTCCCCTCCCCTCCAGGTCCAACAGACAATGAAGGAGAATCTGGTGGCTGTAGAAGAGAACTTTGCTGCGCTAGATCAGAGGATGAAGAAGCTCTCCAAATAAACGGTGTCAGAGTCTGGACCGGGCCAGGAGAAGAGTGTAGAACATGGACAAATATGAGCTGGCTAGAGAGCACAGAGGGGGGGGGGTCGGGGGTTTAACTCTGTCCTTTCTTGCCATCCCTCTCTCTCACTCTCTACTTCGCCTCTGCCTTTTTTCACCAAGTGGAATGTTAGAAAGTTGGAAAAGAAGGAATAACAAAAAAAAAAAAAGGAGACCAAATGTTCTTGTCCACCCTCCTTTCCTCTTCCTTTCTCTTGCATCAAATTGATATCAACACATGTGTCCACTCTATACATGCCACTGATTGCAGTCCCCTGTTGAGCTTATTGAGTTTTAGACTGGATTGTTTTTATAATTATTAGTATTAAACATAAGAAATTCCTTTATTCCTTTCGGAAACCTCACTCTATTACTGGATTTGTACTTTATGCTCTGGTGAAATGAAATGGATCACAGTAATGTCGGATTGATGGATGACACATTAAAGATGTTAAGTGTGTAAAAAGATCTGTTGTCTTCTAGTGTTGCAGCAGGAGCACGTCTGTGCGATTGTCAGGGCCAAGTCACGGAAGGAAAGCTTGTAAATATGCCTGTGTACCTTATTGTTTCTTCACGCTCAGTCGCTTGTAACTATATTATTATGACTGAGACACCAGACACCACAGACAAACTTTTAATCTGCTTTGTCATTGCCTACAAATCAACTGTATTGTACATCTGTGGTCATGGAAACGGATCAATAAAACAAAGTGCGATAATAAGCTTGCCTCCTTTTTATTTCTGGAGATGAAGATTGCTTTTTTTAATAAGATATGATAAACCTTTATTGATCCCCAGAGGGGAAGTTACAGCAGCACGAGGAACACAGCGATAATACAGATAAATAGAGAAAGAATAAATAGGTTTATAAAATGGAAAAACTACAAGGACATGGAGACAAAAAAATGCAAGGTAAAGTGATAGTGCTATACATCAGACTCATGAAATGATTAAATAATAACTTAGTTTTTGTATTAATATAAATATGTAATATAAATATAACAATATGCTGAAATCAGAACATTAACATACTATAGTGTAATATGATCAATTATAATGCTAATGATGATCACTTAATCACTGAGATTGCTCTCCACTTCCTACTTGTTTTGGTTGGATGGAAAATGTATTTAAAAAAAAAAAATATATATATATATTATTAATATAGTGAATTAATCACACCAAATTATTACTAAACTTATTGGAACAAGTTAATATTTTTCACATTTTATACAGCATGTCTTGCCAGATGCCTGAACTGAAAAATACCAGATGAATTTATGGGATGATGCAAGGTTACACACTGACTTCTGACAACAAAAGGCACAGGCACAAAAACAAGCCAGTAATGAGTCATCAGCTGTTGGTATTGCAAAATATAGACATTATACTTCATTATGTAAAACACATTTTATAGAGTGACACATTTGAAAATCATATTTGCCTTCTTAATTAAATTCTAATGTGGTGGTATTCAAAATCTTTCTTTTTTTTATTTTTAAGAAATACTCCTTTGTGGTTTCTCTATTATAAGGAATTGTTATACCTATTTATGAACACTTGGTGGCAGCATAGCATCTAATACAAAAAAGGTCAAACTCACATTGTACACTGTTATTCAGCTTTCAGATACAAACAGACTCCATAAGGGGACATTATTCTGCCATACTTTAGTATATTTCTGTCCCATTAAATTTACCTTAAATAATAATACACTTTATTTACATATCACCATGTATCATTTAATAAGGTTACTTGATCATTTGTGTGGCAATACACAAAGCTGCCTTCATACTGAAGGAGGTTTTGTAACATGTTTTTAATGATCATTGTTCTAAATGTTTGTGTGATTGATAGTCTTCAGGTGAAAGTGTGTTTCAATGTACTGAAATGTTTGAGGCTCCATGTGATTCTGGGTGAAGTCACACTGATTGCTGACTGTTTTCACCTGTGGCCTCGTTAAGTAGAGGTGGTACACCTGCACTTGTACACACTGATGAAGGCTGCTTTGTGTATTGCCACACAAATGATCAAGTAAACTTACTGAATATGTTTGAGTGTGACCCTCTTCTTTACATGGATAGAGCACTTTTTAAAAACAACAGTTACAAAATGCTTTACAATAAAAATAGACCACAATTACAACACAAAGAAAATGAAATGAACTAAAAGCCAGAAACTAAAAACATAATAAATCACAGAGAGCAAAACAAACTAAAATATCATAAAACATGAATAAAAGCAATTATTTTTTTTAAAAAAGTGGGGTTTTAAAAGCTGAGACAGTTTGCAACCCTGATCTGCTCAGACAGGTCGTTCCTCCAAACTGGATTTAAAGTGGATAGGAAGAGCTAATTCTAGTTTATACAGCACTGCCTTTGGAAAAACTACATTCAAAAGTATCTGAAAACTGCAACATCCTCAGTTCATGTCCAGTCTTTATGGCCTGTCATTCTCCATCTCTCTCTCCTCGTCTCCCTACTGTCAGCTATCTAATAAAGGCATAAAAGATATCTATATTATTATTAGTTAACAGTATGTAGTGTCCTAAAGGATTAAAGGCAAACGTCCCATTCCCTTTGTGAACACAACCACAGTTATACTTGACAGTGAATGAAGACACAACGGAAATGTGCCACAAATTATAAAGCATCCAGTCCAGTAATTAAAAGGTCCAGGTTTTAAATGTGTCAGGACTAGTCTGATACTTTCTCATTCACAGAGTAAATTAACACAAGTGAGGTCAACCTCAAATCCACCTGGCATTAGGAGCTTTACAAAACAAAAATCTGTCCCATGTTTGCTGCCGGGTGACAGTATTAGTGACACAAGTACAGACAGGTACAGTAGGGTAAGGATCAGGTGTTTCTGATGAGTCATCCAGCAGCTCATGTGAGTTAAGTAACTGTCGCTGCAAGCCACCACAAGTGGTATATTAATAGTTTACAGAGTTGGCAAAAGAAACATGTAGGCTAGAGGTCAGTTGTAAACATCTTCCTATATCCTCCTCTTCAGCTGGATACAAGTCTTTTTGAATATTAATGTGAGTTATAGCTGCATCTTATTGCCTGGATTACATCTTTCTTTTATTTTAGATTAAGTGCTGAGTAGCTTTCAGTTTTGCCTACAGCACAGGGGGAGTTCAATACTGGGCTTCTTGGACAGGAGACATATCAAGTGTGATTTGCAGGGAACAAGATCCTGCAGCTCCAACTTAGAAGGGAATGCCCCAGATGAGCACAGAGACATACCGTGTACTGTACATCATGTTATAGTGCATTTGTCCGTCTATTTTGAGTGTGCTAGATTGGGTAAGCCCCAGCCCCATCTGTTAAGACACAATTACAAACTGGAGATTATCAAGAGGTCAGACAAAAATGCTGTTAATGACACGTATTACGGTTTTATTTTAGACTCTATGTGGCCCTGAATATGAATGAGGACAGAAGGACAATGAATGAATGAATGAAAGAGGAGAACACCTATTAAATCCAAACACAAATACGTAGAGGGTTTTTAGTAATATTAAAGGGATAGTTTGGATCTTTTTTTAAGTGTGGTTGTATGAGGTACTTATCCATAGTCAGTGTGTTACCTACAGTAGGCCTAGATGGCGGTCGGCACGCAGCCAGTTTGGAGAAGCAGAGAGGAGTCCCGACACGGAAGCTAAGCAATGTACTGATCGGTTAGTTAGTTTTGTTAGTTCCTAACCCTTTTAAAACAACAAAGTCACACAATAACACAAACAAACTAACCAATCAGCGCAGCAGTAAATGTAGCATAAACTTAAACAGATATGTATTTTTTTAGGTGGCTAAAATACACTCTAAAATCCGAACTATCCCTTTAACATTTGTAGTCACAAGGGCACTTTGCTTGCCCGCAGGCTGTTGCCACCTCCAGTTACTGATAATTAAATCTCCATTCATAGCGTGGCCGACAGTGTCCCCTCTCTGATCTGTGTCTCTCTCTGGTTATCTACAAACAGGAGAAAAAGCTGCATCGAGTCTCTGAATTCCTCGTCGGGAGCACATACGTGTTACAAGACGCAACATGTGCTTGAACAAGCACTGCCATGACAACAGGTGCATCTTATGTCATTCACTTGGGACGACTCATCATTTTGGCACCAGTGACAGTGTGACTCAGCGGGTTTGAAAAAGAGGGCACAAGAAGACAAAGAAAGCAAAACACTGCATGTGACTTGAGTGTGACTGCTCTACTAGTCTACTTAAAACTACTTTTAATGGCAAAAATAGCGTCCGTTTGATGGTTCCAGCTTTTCTTTATGTGAAGGTTTTCTGCTTTTCTGTGTTTTATAGAATTGTAAAGTGAATCTCTTTGTGTTTTGGACAGTTGGTCAAACAAATCAACATACAAACAACAAAGCAACATGAAGATGTTGGCTTGAGGACATTTTGACAAACATGTTTCACAGATTTTTTTTTCACGTGACGTGACTGTTCTCAGCAGACTGAGTCATTCGAGGTTTTTTTTACAGAATCTGCTTTGAGCAAACGGTTTATTTGTGGTGAAATTGTAAATGAGACATATGGAATAAAGTGATTTTGATTAAATATCACTATTTCAAGCTTAGATTTGATTACTTTTCCTGATGTAACCATTCGTCACACATGATCTGTTTTTATAGTTTCTGACTATGATAAATGGTGTAATTTTGCTGATTTTTTTAAAGAAAACATATGCCTCTCAAACACGCCGGCCGGTCGTGGGGTTAAGCGGTTTAATCGAGGTAATAATCAGCAGATTAATCGATAATGAAAATAATCATGCAGCCTCAATACATATTGGTACCAAACGTTAAATGGCAACCTGTTTATTTTGTCAGCAATATACAGTTTGTTCTTTATTCATGATTCACTTTTTATTCTATGTTTGTAAATCAAACCTGATAAGAAAATAATTATTAATTCTTAAATTCAAAAAAGGACTTAACAGTCTAAACTGTGATTTGGCGGGAAACCCCCCCCCCAAAAAAAAACTAACTCAAGGTGGATTTACTAGCTTCACATTAAACTGTAATCGTGACAATTTGATATTATGATCATAATGTATTATTATTTTACATAATTATGCTGATTATGATTCCAACCAAAATGTGATACATTTTAAAAAATCACAAAGTAAACTATTTAATGTTTTGTTTTACACATTTTCAAAGTTTTGTCTCATGTAATGCATACTGTTTGAGCAAACAGCAAACTAAGTAAATTCATCTTGCCTGTTAATTGTTTTTCTTTGCAGCACCTAATGATTTGATTATGCATTGTCTTTTTGAATGTAATGCAATGTTTTGAGTGTATATACTGTGCATAATTGTTTGCTAAATTGTGTGATTTCTGTGTCAGAGTATTCTAATATTATTAGAATCCCCATTATTATTAAATAAACTAAACTAAACAAATTGATTATTCATGTGATTTTGAATACACTGCCATGAAGTGCTATGTATCCCATTCAGATATTATCATGTCGTCCAGAAATCAACAGCTGGTATTTTGTTGCAGCAGAAAACCTGTAGATTGAACTGAAGAGCTCACGAGGGGAAAAGCTGAAAACAAGCTTTTCTTTTTATTATTAAGAGGTGTAAATGAGTGTTAGCTGTGCAGTCACCGTGCTCTCTCATGGGGAGCGGTCGTACACAGAGAGCCTGCACCTGCTGGCAGGGGAGTGGCTATATTTAAAAACGTGTTAACCTCTGGCTGATGACACAGCTCCTGAGGGAGAGGCATCAGCAGAGCACCTGAGTGGTACATTACACACACGAGACTCTGGTACACTCAGGACAGAACAGTGCTATGAGGTCCACATGCGATTGTTAGCGATTGTAAGCAGACTAATGCAATTTTCATGTTATTGTGAGGAGACATGAGACGATATGAACATTTTATGTCACGATTATACTGGCCTAAATATTGTGATTTCACGATATTATCCTGATAATCAATTAAATATGCTTAAAACGGCACTAAAACACACTGGAATCACTTTACCTTACATCTTGCTTTCTTTTTTTTTTCATGAGTTTTTCCTCATAAAATTGTAACTTTTTTCGCAAAACACTACGACTTTTTTCTCATAAAATTGTGACTTTTTCTCAAAAATTACGACTTTTTTTTCTCTAAATATTACGAGTTTATATTTGTATTGCATCACAGATAGGACACCGCAGTAAACTGCAGTGAATTCGTGAGGATATTCACGATATTCACGATTATCCTGATAACGGAAATTCACCACGATCAACTTATCGTGAGTGTTTTTTAATCACGATTTACAATAAAAATCGATTATTGTCCCATCCCTATTCCTATGTCACATGCAGGCTCATTAGAATATATTGTCCCCCCCCCCCCCTGTTTGAGACAGAAGGTGAATACAGGTATATTCAGACAGACAATAGGAGAAAAATAAGGTGTTTTTTAACATTAAAGCATGTGATTATGTTCCAGTAGAAACCCAAAATACAAGTATGCAAATTATGTCCCCTTTAATAAAGTTAGTAGTCGACATATTGGCAGCATGCAGCTCAGGTAGTAATATACTATACTATCAAAATAATGTTATAACGATGGATTAATTTTGCTGTCATGGAAGAGACAAGCTTTCAAATGTTTATACCATCTGCTAAATATTGTAAATATATCCAAGTTTATTTCTGAAATGTGATTCCGTTAGATTCAATTCTTACATGTTTATTATTATTTGTCCATGTACTATTTATATTACATATATTTACTACCATAATTAAGCTATTTGAATGAGAGATTTGGATTATGGATTGCATCTTTCAGAATGTGCACTCAGTTAAATCTTGAAATATGATGTTTGTGTTATAAATAGGCGTGTTTCAGAGAACACATGTCACGGTAGGGAAAGCACAGATGTAAATTCATTCTATTTAGCTGCATACTGGCTCACTGGGACCATCGATAATGTCGTTAGTAGCATCAGTGCTTTTCCGACTATGACCGCTCTGCCTCCTGTTTCTGAATCATCAGACCTGTGCTGATTGATGTCCTTCAGCTGTGAGTCCAGAAGCCTCTCGTCTTCAGTCCAGTGGGGGAGGATGTATCCCATGGGGCCGCACGTCTTGTCGAAGCGCAGGTGGAATCCATTGGAGTGAATCTCGGGACAGTCCGTGACTTTAAACACCGATTTGAAGCCGATGCCCTTTTGACCTACGAGGAGTAGAGCAATCAGGATCGTTAACGGACCAAGACGAGGTCACGTTTTAGAACTTCACGCGTTGAGTATATCCTCTGGTGACATAAGCTTGGGCTCTTCTGACCCCGAGCCTCGACTTCAAGGCATCGTGCGCATTACTCACCGATGTATCCGTATTTGTGTTTGCCCTTGGTGCTGCGGCCCACGTCACAGATGGCCCTGATGTTCCTCTC
>JAOVVB010194235.1:0-11000 GCA_028570985.1 Heterobranchus longifilis
AGGCTGATAAACGCGTGTTGTACAGTATATACAACGCGACAGCGCACTCAGTTACTGTAATCCCTCTTCTCACCTTTTATGTAGGTGTGAAGTTATCAAACCGGTTTTGCGGATGGGGGAATTGGCAGAATTGAGGGGTTTAAACGAATTAACAAGACCGAGCAGACGTCTCAGCCTAAAATGTATTTCGCCAGCAAAACATAGAATAAATAGAAATAAAATGTTTTTTTTATTAAAACCAATGAACCACCAAACTCCACAGGTCTTGGATTTTATGATGCCCCCATGCACTAAAATCACGCACGTACACCTACTGACCCTCCCTCAATGGCTCACCTTTCACCTGCTGATCATGATGTTGCTTTCTGCGAGTTGCAGCAAGCCTCAACCGTTCCTGGGCCCCCTCAAATGCCGTTCGCAAGCGAGTCTGGTGCTCCAGAATCCATTCATGAACAGAGCCAGCAACTGGCTCCTGAATTCTCCCCAACAGAAAATCCACTGGCAACCGAGCCTCTCGACCAAACATTAAATAGAATGGAGACTCACCAGTAGACTGATTGAGCGTGGTATTATAACAAAACAAGATTTGAGGCAAACAAGAGGCCCAGTCTCTCTTCCTAGATACTGGTAAGGCACGCAACAAATTGTGAAGGGTCAGATTAAAACGCTCACATTGGCCATTACCAGCTGGATGATGTGGCGTTGTGCGGGACTTCTGAATCCCATAAATCCCACAAAGTTGCTGGATAAGGAGACTCTTGATCAGAATGAATCCGTGCAGGGACCCCAAACTTACTAAACTATTCCACTACTAGCACTTAAGCAACTGTAGTGGCACGTTGGTCACGAGTTAGAATAGCTAAGGTATATTTACTGAAAACGTCAGTCATCACAAGGACATTTCCAGACCATTTCGATTTGGCTCCAACACAGTAAAATCAATAGCCAGAATTTCGTTTGGCTGTGATGCCAAAAGGTGTCCCATAAAACTATGAACGGTGGGATAACAGTCCTTGGACACTTGGCCACGCTCACATGCCTTACACCATTCAGCTACCTCTACCGACATACCGAGCCAATAGCACCGCTGTCGTAGGAGTGCCAATGTCTGCTCAACGCCCTGATGACCATGCTCCTCATGTAACCCTGTCAGACCTGCTTTAACACATGTGGCAACAGCAACTGGTCAACAGATTCGCCCCCACAGGGAGGAAAGACCTGACGATAAACAATACCACCTTTCTCTACCAAGCGATCCCACTGTCGTAAAAGTACCAGGGCAGGCTGCGATAACAACTTACACTCCTCAACATTAGGCCGCTGATTGCCTCTCCAGAAAACAAGGACCTCTTGGAGCACTGGATCAGCCTCCTGGAGAGCCCACAAATCAGCTGTCTGACAAGGCAGCGCTTTCACAACGGCTAGAGATGCCATTGTGCTGCTGAAAAGACACCGGAAGTGGCGTACTAGGAACCATGGCCTCCACTGATGAACCTGAGTAAAGTTGCCGTGACAAAGCATCTGCATTGCGGTTGCTCCTACCTTAATGATACCGAATCTCAAAATTAAAAGAGGCAAGCTGAGCTGCCCAGTGTTGTTCAGTGGCACCAAGCTTGGTAGAATTTAAATGACTCAAGGGATTATTGTCAGTATAGACCAGGCACCGTTGACCAAGGAGATAGTCGCTAAATTTCTCAGTCATAGCCCATTTCAATGCCAAAAACTCCAACTTCATAGAACTGTAATTTTTCATATTACGTTCATTGGGCTTGAGACCCCGACTAGCATAAGCTATCGGCCTTAACTTTCCCCCTTGCTCCTGGGAAAGAACTGCTCCCAGGCCAGAATGACTCGCATCTACTTCTAACACAAAAGGTAATGAAAAGTCAGCATATGCTAATACAGGTGCAGTGGTAAGCTTGCTCTTTAGCGCCTCAAAACTGGCATTACACTCCTCTGTCCATGCCTCAATAGCACAGGATCTCCTCCTGTTTTTTGATCCAGCACCACCCAAGTCTGCCACCAGCCTATGTAAAGGAGCTGCCAACTTTGCAAAACCATCTATAAAACGTCTATAATAGCTAGCAAACCCAAGAAAGGATCGCAGCTCTGGGACAGTAGCAGGGGGTCGCCAGTCAGCTACCACCTGGATTTTATCTGGGTCAGTGGATACACCCTGGTCAGAGATCACGTGGCCCAAGTACTGCACTGCCCGTTGGAAAAACGCACATTTGGAAAGTTTTACCTTCAGGCCCTCATGTTGCAGCCGGCCCAGCACCACCTCGAGTCTCTGCAGGTGCTGTTCTACAGTGGAAGAAAATACAATGATGTCATCAAGATACAGCAACAAAGACTGACACTGCTGGTCACCAAATATCCGCTGCATTAATCTCTGAAAGGTACTGGGAGCATTACAGAGGCCAAAAGGCATACGATTCCATTCGAACAATCCAAATGGCGTACAAAAGGCAGTCTTCGAGCGATCTCTTTCAGTGACCGGGACCTGGTTGTACCCACTAGCCAAATCCATGGTGGAAAACCAACACGCTCCAGTCATGGCGTCCAAGGACTCCTCAATACGGGGCAAAGGAAATGCGTCTTTCCTTGTCTTGGCGTTCAACTGACGATAATCAACACACATCCGCAGAGTACCGTCCTTTTTTCGAGCAAGAACTATCGGAGAGGCATAGGGGCTATTGCTCTCGCGAATGACCTGTGCCGCTAACAACTGACTTATATGTTCCTTCACTATCTTGTATTCAGATGGAGGAATACGCCTATAGCGTTGCTTAACAGGAACGTCATCCAAAAGCGGGATTTCATGTGCTACAAGAGTAGTACAGCCAAGGTCCATCTCATGACCAGAGAAAACAGAGCTGTACTTATGAAGAAGGGCTCTCACTTGCTCCTGCGCTACTGTGGGCAACGGAGACAAATCTAAAGCCTCTATCTGGTTCCAAACCGTCGGAACCGCAGACTGCGAATTCACAGTCACCGTACGGGCTTGAACTTCTGTGATACCTGCAGGCAGGCTAACAACATGAACGGGATGGAGTGTACCTACCAATACCCGAGGATACAACACTACCTCAGTAGAACTCACATTAACAACAGGTACATAAACTGTTCCTCTTGTCACCTGCACTATAGCAGGAGATGCCAAAAGTCCAGCCGGCAAACCGGAATCCGGTGGCTCAAAAAGCACAGTACGACCAGAATACTGGTCGGAGCAGGTGGCCGCTACCAACTTCATAGCCCCAGCGGGGATCCGACAAGTCCTACTGCCCTGAACCCTTACCCGACCAGAAAGCTCGGAAGTAGACAAAGCACTGGACTCATGGCACTGCTGCAGTGCCTGTATGACCGATACTGAAGCCTCTGAAACAGAGGGCAAGTTAAACAAAGCCATACCATGCGCCCCAAAAAGCTCTTTATAGCACCGACGAATGATGTTCATCCCCAAAACACCGGGTACTTGAGGCTGGCTACCACCGGGAGGATCCTTAACCACCAGCACTCCGCATTGCTGCATTACCTTACCACACAACTCAGCATCCAATTCCAGATAACCAATATAAGGAATGGCTAACCCGTTAGCAGCCCTAAGCTGCAGCCAATGACACGAATGAAGACGCTCCTGACCCCAAGGCTGGATATTTTAAAAAAAGAAACTCTCAGTAATGGTGGACACCATCGAACCGGTGTCTAGCAAACAAGATACTTTAACCCCACCCAAGATTATATCAAGGTGTGAACAGGATGACACCAAGGCTGAAGTACCGCCTAAACTGCTAGGGGCGGCCTGTGAGCCAGTGGAATACCCCTCCGAACTGTGGCTCTGCAGCGCGGTGGGTGCTAGTTTTCCGGCGCCGGACGGGACTGCCTGTCAGATGCAGTAGGAACATGGGACGAATAAGACCAAGGGGGGGCACGCACCCCATCGCACTCTCGTGCAAAGTGGCCAGGTTGTTGACGCCTGCACACAAGACCTCTACGAGGAGAACGGCTACGCTGATGAGAGGGCTGTAACCGAGAAATGCTATGAGCTAGCTGCTGCAGCTGCTCTTGCTGACTTTTTAATTGCTCCTGCTGGCATTTCAACAACTCCTTTAGCTCAACCATCTCCGCGGGAGGAGCATGGGCCGCACTACTAGGTCTATTCTGAATCCCGTACTGAAAACCCAATGCCGATGGAACTGAATGGCTACGACCTCTCACACTGTTAGGAAGACCCTCCTGTTCCCACCGAATTGCTTCACCCCTAACCTCCAGTAGAGTAGCACTGGGCTGTCTGCGCACCACCTGCTTCAACTCACGACGCAAAGCACCGTCAAGAACATGCTCCACAAATTGATCCCTCAACAGGACATCAGCATTGGACATAGCAATCGGGGCACACTGTTTTACTCTCCCCATAAGGCTCATTAGGGCTAATGAAAACTCCTGCAAGGTTTCTCCCTCTAGCTGGCGCAGAGAAAAGAAGGCCTCCTGCAAAGCTACATATGACTCAGAACACCCGTACAGCTCTTGCAGTATTGAAATAACCTTCTCTATCGGGTCCTCTCTATCAACAGTGGAACGATACTTTATCTCATCGCGAGCTTCTCCCTCTAGGTGATCGAACAGGAAAAATGCTTGATCTCTAACAGACAGATGTCGAGTCCTCATACAAGCTCGTACCTCCTCAAGCCATTCATCCAACCCAACACCACATTTCCCCCTAAACATGGGACACCGCCTATCCCGAGGTACAAAAACTAAGCGCTCGGTCACAGGAACACTAGGAAGTGAAGAGGCATTACCTGTTAGAGGATGGGACTGCGAAATAGAAGGCACAACATTGGCTTCTGGAGTGGCAGAAGCTCGTTCCTGGCGGAGCTGTTCATTGTCAGCTCTCAACTGGGCAACCAAACTCCTCAGCTCCTGCAATTCGTCCTCCATGGCTGGAATCCAATCGAAATTTTAAGGCACTAACACACCACTCACAAGAGAGAAAATCTCACCCCACTAAGTAGAGGTCCCCTGCAGAACACTGCTGCTTTGCCTTACAATAGAATACGCATTTATAAATAATAAAAAAAAACAAGAAACTTACCAAGTACAAGACAAGAGAAAAAAAACAAATATGACGAACCACGCCTTTGCTTAAAACAGTGATCCTGCCGATTACGCTCATCCTGCTACAATCGGGAGAAGACCAGGGAAAAAAAAAAATAAATAAAAAATCAGATTGACAGTTCATACCAAATATTCCAAAATACTCTATGATTCTTGGTTCATACTAAAGTTAAACCCATTACTGTTTAATGAGTTTCTGTCTGGTTGCAGCTTGGCTTTCCTTCAGGAGTGTTACATTACTGTCAAAAGTTGCATGAGTAAATAAGCACTTCTGCATTATATGCCTTCTTGTCTCAAACCTCTCAAATGTTTGCCATTAAACTCGCAGTGGAAACAGCCAGACACGCATCTGAGTTATATCGAGCCGAGTGATTTTTCCCGCTGCACCACTACACAAGGACTTGGGGTTCTCCCACCTGCTGAATCACACTTTCGTCTGGAGGTCACATGATGAAGGTCTTGACATCTCTCAGCAGTAAACACTCGGGGCTGAACTAGCTGGGACGCTCACTCCTGCGGAAACTGTCGTCTCACTATAGGATGGTGAAGTTTATCGTGTTTGATGGCATTATAACCTGTTCCAGACTGATGAACTCAAACTGTAGGCTCTCAGGACTGATGCTGTTTTTTCTTGGCATGATGCCGACACACACCGGACTGAATCTAAAAGCACCAAAGTGCTAAAGGTTTTTTTTTTCTTTTTCTTGATGATTAAAAATCCTGTGCATCTTATTAGTCACAAACAGTTGCTAATTTCTCTCTTGATTACAGGAAGTAGGAAGGGTGTACTTATTTATTCTTACCAGGTTTCAAAATCTTGGTTTCACTAAATATAGAAGTCTGTTGCATTTGTTCGTAGCTGCGCAGTGACATCACCTGTTCAAAAAGATGTGTTTGCCTCACATAGAAAATAGTTTTAACCCTTTCCCTCCCTCACTCAGTAGTTGGAGAATTAGCCGGCAGGCTGACTTGGTGTTGGGAAAAAAATGGGATTTAAAAAACATCCAAAGTACCTGAAAAAAAAATAAAGTACCTTTATTTTATTAAATAAAAATGTATTCATCTTTCTTGCTTTTTTCTTAACTTTTGCAGGAAATTCCACTTTGCCTACTTGCTTCAGTACCAAACCTGCTCCGGCACACATGGCGTGTGTGGGTAAACATGCCAACCTGATGGATATGTTTACCCACAAACAGTGTACATTTTCTGTAGGAACTGTAATGCTTTGTTATTTTAAAGAATGTTATCCTGAGTAGTGCATTTGTGTTCTAGTGCAAAACATAAACATTTATTTTCTACATTTAAGTGGAAAGATATGCATGTAATGGTTTAGGTGCATGGATAAGAAGGTGCACATACAGTATCCATTGAATACATGCACATGAATAGAAACACATATGGGCATGGGCAGAGATGCATTAAAGTATATATACACTGTCACTTCATTAGGTACACAAGTCCTACTGCTCGGTAACGGAAATATCTAATCAGTCAATCACATGGCAGCAACTCAATGCATTTAGGCATGTAGACCCGGTCAAGATGACTTTCAAAGTGGCATGGTTGTTGGTACAAACTGCTGATGTACTGGTCTCTCAACCAGCAGATGTTTTATCACTGCAGAATAAAGACAGCCGACACCAACAGACTCAACAAGCTTATTAGGACAGCTGTCTCTGTTATTGGAGTGGAGGTGAATGATAAAAAAAACTTCTTCGGATTCTGAACAACACGTCCCATCCGCTGCATGCCACACATAATGACGCAAGCACCACAGAGCGCCACAGGAGGTCTTTCCTTAATGTGTCCATCAAACTCTATAACTGAGAAAAAGAGAATATCCCAGTGAGGTCAGTTCTCTGGGAGAAAATGCCTTGTTGTGGACAGAGGTGAAAAGGTAAAATTAGCCGGACTGGTTCAAGCTGACCTGTTCTTATCTGACAGGAGCGACCCCCAGTGTGGTCTTCTATTGCTGTAGCATGTCTGCTTCAAGGCTAAACTCATCTCACACTGGTTTGTTGAACATGACAGTGAGGTCACTGCACTCACACGGCCTCCACACTCACCTGATCTCTGTCCAATTGCATTATGTTATCACATTAACATGGACCAAAATAAGGAATGTTTCTAGCACTGTTCTGAATCTATGGCATGAAGAGTTAAGGCAGTTCTGAGGTAAAAATGGATTAATTCCAGTACTAACAAGCTGTACCTAATGAAGTGTATGTAGGCATTCAATAACACTGTCTCCAGAGGCTTGGACAGTGGACACTATGCATGATGGGAGCATCGCTTCATGTCCTTCCTTTCTCACCCTGATCACTCTGGAATAGGATCGGTCTGGACTCATCAGGTCACATGACCTTTTTCCATCACTCCAAAGTCCAGTCTTTATGATCTCTAGCAAACTGAAGCCTTTTTTCTGATGAGTCTCACTAACAAGTGGTTTTATTATGGACACAGATGTTTAGTCCCAATCCTGTGAGTTCTCATCACACTGTGTGTAAATGCTCTTACCTTCACTATTAAACACAGCTGTGATTTCTACTAAACATTTTCTACCATGCAACTCCACCACACATTTAAGTGAACTCATTGCATCAGTTAGAGTTAAAAGAATTGCTGAAGCACATTATTATACAATCAAAGCCTCTTATATATAATTGTTTATTTAAATCATTTGAATGGGAAGTGTATGTTAGCTACTGGACTCATGAAACCTAGTGTAACCTGGCATTAGTACCACCGACAGGTTCCTGTAGTTAAAGCTTCCCAGTTAATGTTAGCCAATCAGCAAAACTTATGTCATTTCAAATTTTTAAGTTGAGTTGTGGTGAGTTGAGCCTGGACAGTCGAGGACCTGTTCTCCAGGGAGGCCTGTAGGACCGAGTAAAGGGCTGTGCACTGGGGTAATTCACCCTCTCCTGCGCATAATGTCTTCAGAAGGACCAGGAAACACATGGAGGAAGGTCAATAAAGTGTATGAGCGCATGATTGGAGGACTGCGTGAATGCTCAGGTGATCCTAATTAAGGCGTCTGTAACTTTACACAATCTAAATATACGCTATTGTACAATTGAGAATCAGACTCGGTCCAACTATATGACCTGTTAGCAATTTCCTGACACACGTCCCAGCTGCTCTTTGAAGTCTCTAAATCAGCAAACAGACATCTGTAACAGTCTGTGCATGAGAGCGCTGTTTTCACACATTTTAGTGCTTATTTCCTGCTTTATTTTATTTTATGACCATGTTATTTTTTTTTCATGGTGTTTATCAGAGCCATCAGATCTGATCACCTGCATCGCTCTCCCTGTCTCACTAATAAAACACAATGCTTAGTGACCTCTATTAATGATTGTCTAAGAGGAGCTTGCCGCTCGACTCGCCCAGGGATTGTGTGAGAGCGCTCCGGCCCTGCTGTGTTTTATTGTTTCCTATAAAGTGAGCCAGGCTTGGCCTCGGGTGTTAAACACTCCAGAGCCTTCTCTGAAATGTGGATCAGACTCGCGGTAATTCTAGTAATGGTGGATTGTTAATGAACTTGTCTTTCCTATCATTCTACCAAAAGTAATGTTGTGTATGCTAAATGTATTCGGTGGAATGGAAATGGAAATGTTTTGATCGCGATGAGCCGGAAGTTTTAGGCGAGTAGTAAATAGAGGCCGAACAGATGTTTTGCCAAATACAGAGCCAATTCCGCAGTGATGTATTTACATGTAAAGTGTTGAGTTTAACACCTAGCTAAAGTCAAATAAACTCTGACAGTGTTAGCTCGTGTCCATCAGAACCACAGATCACACTGTAACAGGACTTTAAAATGATTTATGACTGTGGAAATACAAAATGCACCGTTTTCCAACAAAACATTTAGTTTCAAGTGTAACAAAAAATACATTTAAATATAAGAATATTTGGGTTTTCTTTGTTACTTTTATGGCCGTGTTAAAGCTAATATGGTTTAAATGCAGAGAAATTGATTATATTATATCACGTCTGAAGATCTACAATATATACGATGCTTTATTTTAATATTTTACATGTAATCAGATACAGTAAGTATTCACAGACGTTGCATGTGAGTTTTATCTTCACACCCAGTAAACATTACACCTGATGGCAGGTAATAAAGAGGGCAGGAATGACAAAGTGCAGTGTTTTCACAACAGACATGTTTCTACACCAGAAGGCAGTCAGAACATCGCACGGTGTGTTTGGGACGTTTGTGTCCTGGTGATCACAATTAGTAAAATGTCACATTAAATAAAGAGCATCTCCTGCTCTCACACACAGACAGTAGGACCTCTGAAAGACATGTCATTATATTCAGTTCAATTTTATTGGTATAGCACTTTTAACAATTGTCATTGTCCCAAAGCAGCTTCACACAATCATAAGAAAATTATGGACGTTTGAATGAAATGCGAATGTGTATGAATTGATTAGATTATAATGATGAAAGTGATATAATGATTTTATTAAGTTCTCTGTGTGTCCTCGATACACTTTAATGAATGAATGTCTGTTTTCCTCTCTCTCTCTCTCTCTCTCTCTCTCTCAGGGCTTTGTAAGTTAAAAGTTAAATGTGTTTTGAAGCATTAAAACTGGCAGCACTTGAATAAATATTAAACCTGACACACAGAAAGTGAAACACTGGCGTCTTCAGCGGTGTCTGATTTATTGTGTACACAACCTTTGGGTGAGTATTGCAGCACAGTGTATGATAACGCCTCTTCACACACACCTCCCCTTACAGGTGTGCAGGCTCCCCATGCAGGTTTTAATAGCCGACAGGTAACGATCCGGGCGGCAGCAGCAGCACACGGGACTTAAAGCAAAGCCAGACTTCCTGGTTTTGGGCGTCTTATCCCTACAGAGACGTGTACAACTGATCCGTGCCGATACCCGCAGCTCACCTGTGTGGCATGCACACCTGGACAGGAGGAGAACGGTGAGTGTGTGTCGCTCTGCTCTTTAGTCATCTAAATCAGTGTGTGTACATGGTGTAGAGTCCTTCAGGTGTAGTGAGCGTGCAGTTTACTGAGTCAAGCTTTAAGAAAAAGCAAACCCAGAGGTACTGAGGACACACTGTAGTCACTTCCACACCTGCTGGTCCAATCAGAACAGGACTCTTGTTGGTTTGGTTATGTTTCACACACTGAAAAACCTGGTGAGGAAAAAAACAAAGGGAACATGGTACAGTGACTAGAAAAGAAATCTGGATCAGAACCTCATTTTTTTAGCTTCTTATTCAACTCCCAGTGTGGCACTATAGAGGATTAGAGAACCAGTCCTGCACACCTCCCTAACCCTAACCCTCTGTAGATCACAGTGAGTCGCGCCGTCACTGCACTACTGTTCACGCCTCTCACGCTGGGTGTGTGTGTCTCTGTTCGTCCGAGATTCTCAATTTAGATTTTAGAATGATCTGAACAATGTCAAGGTCACCGCAAGGTCAAGTGCCTGAAAGGACAGTGTGTGGGGGGGGGATCCATGGCACTTGGCATAGAGTTTGACTTGTCCTATGAGTCAACATTCAGAGCATTGAAGCGCACTAACCTGAGGAATTCTTCGGGATAGGAAAGCCTTAAACCCTTTAACGTTACACAGACCACTGATCCATAGAGGAAAAGTAGGGAGCAACATACATATCATCGCTTTAAGCACAAATAAAACTTTGCAAATTCTTCTGTTTTAGAAAAAAATCCTCTTTTTATATGGTGTCTGTAAAAAAAATAACATAATAGAAGCAGACATTTTATTCCCTATGATAAATGCTAGCCTCTTCACAGGGGCCGATGGGGCGGAGCCTAAACCTTTTTTATCAATTCAATTCAATTCAATTTTATTTATATAGCGCTTTTAACAATGGTCATTGTCTC
>JAOVVB010194246.1:0-11000 GCA_028570985.1 Heterobranchus longifilis
CCCCCCAACTTTATGGAGGTGCAAAACTAAATTGTGAGTAGCTCTTTATGGTCTTTTTGACCTTTTAATTATAAGGCTCCTAATAGAAGGAATAGTTGCTGAAACTGTCCTTCAAATGTGCAAAATCTGATGCAAGAACTACAAACCAAATACAATGCAAAACTCTGAAGATGTAAAAAAAAATAATAATAAATAAATGTTGTGATATTATAAAGAACATGTGTATCACAGGATAAATAGAAACAGAACATTAAACATGCCATCTCAGTTTCTCATGACTTCATGGTTTCCACTGAAGACACAGAAATTGGGTGTCAGTGTTTGATGTGATCCCAAGGGAGAATTCTATCTATTATGGGTAATAAAAGGGAGTAACCTAAAGGGAAAACCTGGGGTATTTGGCAATAGTGGACTATTTAAACGGCTGTTTTCAATAAAAATAGAATCACTAATTGCTGTCAGTATTTTACAGAGAACACCATGACATGCGTGCATGAGCCAATGGGAAACTAGGGCAACTGTGGAAGCCTGTGAGTGCGTGCCAGTGTTCAAAAAATGTCATGTGTGGTATCATGAGGCGGCAAAAGACAAAGGGTCGTTATGTGGTCTTCTTCTCTCAATTTAGCTAGAATGACTTCAAGTGTGTGTTGTGAAAAAAATAAAAATAAGCAAAATTAATACAAATTAAATCTAATAAAATAAATACTGCAGAAACGTTATTATAATCGTCTCATTTGAGTTTAAATGCGTTTTTAGTGTCGAGTGTAAATAACTGTTTTTTTAATTAAATTTTTTTTTTTTTTTTTTTTTTTTTTTTTTTTTTAATATATAAGACGTAGAAAGAGTTCTATGATTTATCATAACGGATGAAAAAGACACGTAACACTGGACTGGATACATCTCTGTCTTGTCTCGCGCTCTTTCTCTGTCGGGAAGCAGCCAACAGGTCCTGAACACCTCCCTCCCTGTGAGTAATAATAGGCTCCTCCACCACTGGCTCCTATAAACATGTTGTTGACGCCACAGTCAGTCAGAGATCTACCTGGCCGCCCTGTATCGTCCCCTCTGGCGCGCTCCAGGAGAACAGCATGTTTGCAGATAGGCGACGACTGCTGCTGTTGCGAGCTATACTGAGCATCTGTGCCTTTAATAAAGACTTGTAAGTGCGCCCGCACTCAACTTCCCACAACTCCGACGCGCTGCGCGAGTAGAATAGAGAGACACCTTAACCAGAGAGGCACTGGCTCACCTTCACAGCTAGACCCATGGAATAATAACTATGGAATACCACTGGATACTGCTGTCTGTGTTTTTACAGCTAACCTTCCATCCAGGTAAGACTGAGCATTTTGCACTTGATGCGCCACTTTACGCACGCAACTTGTTGCTGTTTACTTTTGGACAACACGGGGTCGGCTGTTCGGCTCCTTTTAGCCCAGTGAGGTAAAGATAATCCACATTGTAGTGAATTGAATTGCTCCGTATCTCCTTCATGATGCATTTCTCCACACTTTTCTTTGTTCTTGGGAAGGGGTGCAGTGAGATCTGAAGGCTGCCGATAAGAGTCACTGAAACCTGATGAGGAAAGTGGATACTTTGGCTGATGATCTGGATGCCCGCGCGCGACTTTAATAATTTAGACAGCAGAACAGGGCGCCATTAACAAAAACAAAAAAAAGTAATCAAACAGTGGAGGTAAAGTAGGATGCTGAATAATATACATGAGTACGATGCAGGGACTTTAAATTTTTTTTTTTTTTATCGTGTTGTGGTCGATGAACGCGACAGGTCCACGCGCTTTTCCTCCCCGCACATAACCGTCATTGTGGAAATATATTGGCAACTCCTGATTCTTAGCAAGCAAGCAAGCATGCAAACTAGCAGCTTGTGCTGAAGGCTGTATCCAGAACTGGTTTGCATGCTTATGTCATTTCTCACTTCTTTGGTAAATATTGTCAAATGTGTGACTTTTACAGTGCACGTTAGAACATTTTAGTTTGGCGTGCTTCCTCGAAAACACATTGCAACTTTCATGGCTGGCATCATCTTCAAAGGCTAGCTGCTGAGGTGTCCATAAACACCTAATTGTGTTTTACTGCTGTTTTTATACACAATCTTCTCTGTTTTTATTAGAGGAATTTAATTTTAAGGGTTGTTTAGTCTGTTTCAAAGTAAACTTTGTATCTTGTCAAGACACAAGAGTTTGGGATTTCTCCAGACTTGGCTCGTAAATTTATGGAAAGCTGTATTGGCAAGCTGCACACACAAGCCATCCGTGCCCAAACTAGTGGTGAACCACAAACTGTTTAACTTTGCACTCCTTTGCGCCCTCGGTGCGTCTGCGAGCCTCCTGCAGCTCAGGGTGGCATCAGGTGGACTCTATCTGCCCCTATTCCCATCTGATCGACAGCTTGATGCGCTCGTGGGAGGCTGTCGATTTTCACGCCATGTCGCTATCATCAGGGAATTTGAAGGACTCTCACATAGTGCACAGGCGTGCCTGTCATGTGATGCAATAAGGCACGCCATGAAGTTTGCCTTAAGCCCCTTTACGCACGCGACAGACCTAATTAACTTTTACCATGTTTTCTTGCGCGTAATCAATAAATGCGTAAAGGGCACATGATAAAATTAGGAAAAAATGTTTAACTAATAGATATCACAGTGAAACGTCCCCCAGGTGATTTCCAAAGACATTATTTTTTGTATTACAAGTTTTCTGAAATTGTATATTTAAATATGCAAATATTATATATACTCACTCAAACACTAATTGTCAAACACACTACATCCAAATAGTCAAACACATTACATCCAAAGGACCGCAATGGACATAAGCCCTTGGGCTTTATTGTGTTTTATCCTTTTGACAAATGCACAATTATACAATACCTCCCGGTGAGGCTGTGCATATATTATGTATTTAGATATATATGTATATTAGATATACATATATTTTTATATTGTATGTAAATAAATGGACAAAGTGTAGTAAAATAACACCTAAATGTGTAGTTTTGGGTCTGAAAGAAGACATGTTATGGAAGCAAAATAGCTCAAAATTGATCAGTGCATGAAAAAAAAAAAACGATGTTTTTGCCTGTATACTGTCTCGCCTTAGTTAAGTACCTTACATGGAGAAATTGTAGATCATCTTCTTTATCTCTCTCCTGCCCTGCTGATACCCAAAGTTTCTCGTTAAATTCCACAGTTGTTAGCCAAATATTTGGCAGATGCAGATGCTCTGCAAACACAGAAGCCATTAGAACCAACAGTCTCTAAACAACAGAGCCATTTCTGTACAATGATACATTGCTGTTTGCTGTCCTGTGATTCTACAAATTTAAAGGGGAACACCACCGACATCAACAATTCCAATATGGTATTTCCATGGCCTAGGATGGTTTAATCAATATTTGTGAATATGAGCTGTTCTCTCTCAAAGCCAGAAACCAGAGAAGTACGTCTCAAACTTGTGACGTCATCAAGTATAAAATCTGCTGCGAAGATTAATTGATTAACTATTTTGAGATTCCAGCTTCTTAAATGTGAATATTTTCTGGATTCTTTACTCCTCTATGACAGTAAACTGAATATCTTTGAGTTGCGGAGACATTTGCAGACATCATCTTGGGCTTTCGGAGACACCGATCGACATTTAACACCATTTTCTGACATTTTATTGACTAAACAGTTGATCGATTAATCGAGAAAATAACTGACAATGAAAATAATCATTAGTTGCAGCTTTAGTCTGGAGCTGCTCCATAGATGATGGACAAGAGACTGATTTGTGGACTGACAGCATGTTTGTTTGTTTGTTTGTTTGTCTGTTTGTTTGTTTTTTCTAAACCCAAAGCAGCTTTATTCTATTGTAGTTTTCTCAGTTCTGAAACAGAAAATCTACCCATATACTCAGAACATCCCCCTGGGTGCTCTGTGTCATCTGTAACATCTTTCTCAATCCATTGTCTATGGAGCAGTTCCACATTATTTATACTTGATGATATCACAAATTAGAGTTTTAGCACTCTAGTATTTGGATTTAGGGAAGTTGTTATGTTTAGTAATATTTTTTTAATGTCTTGCACCATCGGAATAACATTTATGAATTTAGAAAATGCCCGTAGTTCTCATTTAAGCCTTTCTGTCATGCCACCACACCCTTTTCGCATTTCATTGCAGATTTGTATACAGCCATTGAAGTGAAGGCCATGGATATGGGAGAATAATTGATTTCATACTTGTGATGTATTTATTTATTGGATAATAAATTAAAGGAGGGATGGAGGGAGGATAGAGGGAGCATCTTTGTGAGCAGCACCCTGCGGCAGTCTGGAAGCTGCAGCCACAGTCCTGCAGTGTTTTTCACAGGTGGCTTCAATGGAAAAAAGTACCCCCACTATGATTATGTCTTCTCAGGGAACATAAACATTACTCATTCACTTCCTCCACCTGTTTTCACTTGGAGCAGCAGCATTATGAAATCTTTGTCTTAAAGCGCACAGTATCCATGACTGCTAAAAGGTCTAAGGACTATTGTGTTTACGTGTATATAATATAATTAGATTACAGAGATCTGCTCAAACGTCAAGAGTCCCTGCTGTCACTCCAAGCCTCTTTACCGACATTATGATGACAGTCAACGTTTAAAGGCTCATCTGTCACTTTTTAAAATAATCTAAAGTACAAGTGTAGTCACACGTATTGTTGGAGTTGCAGATAAAAAAAAATAAGACTGTGTTTCTCAAAAGATGAAAATAATCATGTTTTGTTACTTTTACTGATGTAGACAAACCTTTAGAAGTGGATCCCCACATCTGAGTCAGGACCGATAAATCTGCGGGGTCATAAGATTGTTCTAGCTCTATTTTACTTGTGAAATACTGCACATGTTCAACTCTTTGGTCGAACTGCACAGCTTGTGTCCACACCGAGCCCATAACCCCGTGCTGAAGGGTTACAGGCTTCGACTGCTGTGGACTGCTTGTTTTACACGTTCACATGCCGTTATTGGTTGGGAACATAACTTTGACTTATATGGTATGTTGGTCGGGCTGGGCAATATATGGAGAAAATGAAATATCATGATATTTATGACCAAATACCTTAATATTGATATTGCGATGACATTGTAGGGTTGACTATTGGTGCTTTCACAAAATATTCACACAATGACATGTTTGATAAATAATCATCAGTATTATGGATATAATGACTATGCCTGAGTGTCCACATAGCGTTTTTTTCTGAGTGCCAGCATTTTTTCCAATTGATCCCAATGACGATGGAGCGTATGTGGCTGCAGAGTCTTTTTTTCAGAGCAATCTGCCTATTTTTGAGAAAATAGTTGAAAAAAGTTGAAAATCTTGGAACTTTTCAGAAAGGCGCTGTGTTGTCACCAGCGCTCCTTTTCAGAAAACTATTACAATAAAGGTAGAAAAGCCTGTTTGTGGGAGAATATCGGCCAGACACCGACTGCTGCTAGTGAGTGTTGTGCTTTTTATCACCATACGTGTCCTAAGGTTGTTGTCAGCTGTGTAATCAACCCTCTGTGTACATAGCATTAAGCTAGATAGCTATCTAACGTTAATGTCGTCATAGAAACAAATAAGTCTGGTAAGTTCAGAAAATTACATCAATTTACTGTAATGTAGCCTTTAAAACCAGGAAAAGACAAAACTGTGCCATATTATGATAGCTTGGGAAACAGCTGTATCTGCTGAGCTCATGTTTAATTTTCACTTGCGGATACGTCTGGCTCCTCTCCCGTTCAGACAGATTTCCAGTAGCACAGGACTTAGTCGATCCAATCACAACCATTTAAATCTAATATGGGGCGGGTTTAAGACAATGACAGGTGTGTCTTGCTAGAATGTAGTTACGTAACACAACTGGCATTGACTGACAGAGGAGCGTCATGCTAGAATGTAATAATGGAACATCCGTCCAGCGCACCAGTCAAACTAGGCTGTGCTGATCAAATACAAATCAAGATTCTGTTCCTGTATCGCCTATTTCTCACCTAAAATGTTTTCAGGAACACATTTTAGTTTACTGTTTAGCTGTAATTTGTGAAAGTTTGCGACCAGGCCGCCATATTTTTCCCGCTTCAAAACAGACCAGGCACCATCCCAACCTGCGTGTGTCGCTCAGCGTGTTGCTCTGATTGGTTGTAGGTCACGTTTTGTTGCCCTGATTGGTGTACAGAGGCATCTTGGTCTGCGCCGTTGATAAAATCGAAAATGAACTGAGAGGTTCCAGACTAATACGCATTTCTGGCGATGCCAGGCTAATATTACGATATCCAAAATCTAAGATATTTTATCTCATATCACAATATCGATGAAATATATTTATTTAATTTATTTATACAGTTTAAATGTACAGGGACAGTGCACATTATTAAACATTTCTGTAAATGTGCCAAGTTTAGCCATCTCAGCTAATTTTCAGCTGTAGTCCCTGGGCAGGTGAAACAGCAGCTACAAAGACACGTAAAATACAAGAACAGCAATACTGTATACATGTAGGAAAGCACACTTCAGTCCAGCCCTATATGTGTTGTCAAGTGTTAAGCTGCGTATTAAAAAAAAACTCAACTTACACAATGTAAGTCGATGGGTGGAAAAGTCCAATGGCATCATGTGACGGACCCGGAGGTTGTAATTCCACAGTTTAGCCACTGTGTCAACTTGGCTTCAAAGCCCGGCGCTCTTCCTGGGGGCTTGACCAGTAAAAGTCCTGTGTTTTGGTTTGGGGGAGGGGTGATCCTGGTGTTTACTTTAGGAGGGATTGTACCTTTAAGGTGTTCTAATGCAAATTCATCTTGTGGGGTTTTATGTGTTGTCGCATAACTCAGCCTTGAGGTTTTTCAAACAATAATAAAAACTCCTGAGTGAACATAAATATCAGCAATGTGGCCATGATCACACGTGATGTTTTCCTCCAAAGTGCGTGGACTACTTTGTAACGCATAAATGACACAGATCGGCTCATCGTGATGTTGGTATGTTTGACGTGCAGTTGATTTATTCATCCCTTCATAGGCAACACCAAGCCCACTATCACCCCCATCGGCCCCCACCTTGTCGTCCCGCTCAACGCACCCTTCGAGCTGCGTTGCCAGGGTGAGAAGGAGATGCAGTGGCAGCGCGAGGACCGGCCGAAGGTTCGGGGAGAGAAAAAGATCGCTGGGATGTCCACGCTGCGCATCCCCAAGGCTCAGCCTGTCCACATGGGCCGCTACATCTGCCTGGAGGAGAGCACCAAGGAGCAAACCTCCATCTACGTCTACGTGAAAGGTAGCCGGATGTAACTGTCAATGTTTTGGTGAATGCATGTGTTTGAGATAACGTGAGGAGAAATCTAGAGCAAGTGGAAACTGCAGAGCACAGCAGAGGGAAGAGAGCAGTGCGTGTGTGGGTGTGCTCGCAGAGAAAAGGTGTTTGTAACTTTGCCCCGGACAGGTACAGTAGATACTGTAACTATTTATCGAGTGCATGACTGAGTTTTACTGTAGTTCCTCCTCTGTGTGACTCCACATCGCCTTGGCTTACTGCCATCACTGCAGGCTTATATCATGTGCTGATCATTCACTCCACACATCTACCATTGAGGCAACAAGCAGCGGCTGCTTTTTAGATGAGAGGCTCAGGTGTAGCATTATTGAAAGATATTTGAATTTGGTTAATATGTATAATATATTGGAGAATTCAAACGTTTACAACTATTTGCCTCTGTGGGGTAGATATCAGTCTTTGTGCCTGTTAATCCTACAAATCTTTGAAAAAAATAAAACCAGTAGAATATCTTCTGTACAATTTCAGTTCTGGTTGATTTGGCGACATCCGTGGTTACCGTGGTAACAGCAAGTGGAGATTAATAGGTCTCAGAATTCAGCACACATGTCAGAAATACAACAGAAGAGCAGCTGGTGTATCTGTTTACAGTGCAGCCAAACAAACTTGCTGTTGTTTTTACACAAACCCACATTGCTGTGATCCATTGTCAAAAAATTACCGTTGTTTTCTTTTGTGGACACAATTTGATGAATGATTGAGGTCGTTTAGTTTTTTGTGACTGCTTCACAGTTGAACGCTCTTAATGTGAAGCAGCAGCAGCAGCAGCAGCAGCAGCAGGAGGCCCCCGAGGGCTAACAAACCATTTGAATATTTCTTTCCCCATAAAACATTTGAAAAGCCAATTATTGAAGTATTTAAAATCCTGCAGAATCACGGCACCTGCGCTACACTTTGTAGATGAAAAATTGCAGCAGATAAAAAAAACATCAGATAAAGAGATGGTAACATTCCTCAAATGTGCTTTAATTATCTTTTTCTTTTGCAGTTTTTCATGGAAATTCAGTTAACATGTTGTGCTACATTTGGATGGAAGATAAAATTCTGCTGGATTACATGCATGCAGTTTTCTGTGAATCCCTCGGGCATGTGAAGGCAATTTGAATCCTGTACGGGAATGGCAGACCATAAAAATACTGACCATAAGTAGCATAAAAATGGAGTTTGATTGCATGAGAATCTTGACCTCTTAACACCCACCTGCTCGCAGGCAGATTAGGGTTAGACCAGAGAAACCTTTTTGAGAGCCATGTTTGAACTGATGTAGTTTAGGTTGTGTTTTAGCCACATGCTAAACAATCACATGTTCAAAAACTAGATGTTGCCTTTCAAATAAAGCATCATACATGTATTTTGGCCTTACAACTCTTCTGCTATAAGCTTTGGCAGCTTTGGGAAGAAGTTAAGGGTTATATCTTTCAGTGTAAAGAAACGAGTGCAAAAGACGCCCACAAAAAAAGCTTGTCATCCATTCTATTTAGCACACCAGTCAGCCAATCACAGGGCCCATCACACTGTCAGTTATGAAGAAGAGAGTAATTCCTTGTAAGCATATGGCAAGAAGTCAAAATAACAAAATAGTGGTGGGAAAAAATAGTGTACGTTAGTGTAGCATTGTTATATCATGGCTGGACGTGCAGCCCAGCTTACCGCTCTGACGCCTCCATTTTTTTTTGGCAGATCCTGACAATCCCTTCAGAAAATCAATGGTGTTCAACATTCTCACTCGAGTGGGAGACACTGCTTCCATCCCCTGCCTGGCAACGGATCCAAGTCTGGACAACCTGCGCCTGGAAACATGTTCCGGTAGAGCTCTGGCCTCTGGTCTCCAGTTTTCTGCAAGCCTGGAGCAAGGCATCACCATCCACAACACACAAAAGGCCTACGAAGGTTGCTATGTGTGCACAGGAAGACTAAGAGAAGAGTCCGTCAGATCACACTACTACTCCCTGACAGCAAGACCAGGTAAAGTTGCGTAAATGCACGAATGCATGTGCGTTATTGCTTCAAAAAGCACTTCCAAAAGTCACATTTGCTTTGATTTCCTTTCAGTCCCCAGTGCTCCTCCTGTGATTGAGATGCAGGCATCCAAAAGAGTGATTCTCACCCGGGACGAGAGTCTCTCCCTCACCTGCAACACCACGAACGTCAACGGAGAAATCAAGCTAAAGTGGTTCACCCCGCCTGGCTCGGTGAGACTCTTCTGCCTTTTCTTTGCCGTGTACTGTGCTGTTGGTGGAAGATTCAACTAGGGGTGGAAATCTCAAGTTTCATCGCGATACGATATTATATTGATTCTTGGGACAACGATACGATATTTCGATCGATACGAGACGATATCATATGCCCATTTAACATTTATATCAACTCACAAAAAGCAACTAAAATATGACGATTTTATTACTGAGCTCTTCCAGACATTTCAGTGAAAAACAATCTTTTCTTTAAAAGTAAAAATAGGCCTCCTGTCGTTCAGTATAAAGTGCCACATTTCTCATGTTTAAGTGCAAATGTTTTTTATCAGTTAAGTTAAAGAGCCCTTGATGACCTTTCAATTATTGCCTTGGGAATTTCAAAATAAAGGCGGATCTTAAATATGATGATAAATATCAATGTTTTCACTTTGCATCGATGATATTGGATCGTTGATCATTGAATCGATACATTGATCAAGATTGATGTATCGTTAGACCCCTAAATTCAACTAGAAATTACTGCACATTGAGCGTTCGTTGTTGTCTTGTAACAGTTAAAAAGGCTTTGATCACTTTAAACAGATATTTTACTTAAATATTAGAAAGAGTCAACCACTAAATATCAGTTGTCATGGGGATTTATACTCATCACCTGTGTTATTTTCTGAATCCATTTTAAAAACTACTTTATAAATCCCCTTTTATGTACATTTAGGAAATGTTACAACACCTGCATTGATGCATTGATTATTGTCCACAAAAAAAAAAAATCACAAATTAAATATTTTTGTGAATTATTTTGAAATTTAGATTAAACTTTTTCCAGATTTGGTTTCTTTTTACAGAGAGGTTTTGTACCTGGTATCAGTGGTTGTCTCTTCTTATGAACGAGAGTGAAAGGGGTCAAAGTTCACGCTGCCTCAGCTTCAGGATCTCGGCTGTGTGTGTGTGTGTGTGTGTGTGTGTGTGTACCATGTGTGTCTGTCTGTACTTGCATGCAGGCGGTTGTGTGTCTGTCAGTATTTGTGTGCTTGGCAAGGATAGACGGGGTTAATCTCTAGAGATCTCTGGGCGTTGACAGGGTGCCGTCTGGTATCCACAGCAACCAGCAAAGGTTGACGGTGCTTCTCGTATCCTGACGGAGAACTTCACTCACGCGCGCAGCGCCACGTTGCACATCGCGGCGGTCGGACCTCAAGACGCTGGGAGGTACCAATGTGAAGCTGAGAATGAAAAAGGGGTCAGCGTTCAGTCAGTGTGGCTCGATGTTTATGGTGAGTATATGAAGAGATTTGCTTTTAGTTAAAGGCATAATATGTAACTTTATCCTAAAAAACAATGTATACACTAATACAAAAGTCATCTCTCTCAATCATCAATTATGGGCACCGAGAAGTATCTGCCTCTCGGCAGACCGACCGTTTCATAGCGATCCAAGGTCTGT
>JAOVVB010194297.1:0-10999 GCA_028570985.1 Heterobranchus longifilis
TATTCACATTTCATACAAACTTTCATAATTCTTTTGATTGTTTAAAGCTGCTTTGCCGCAATAACAACTGTTAAAAGCACTATACAAATAAAATTTAATTGAAGTGAATGGAATTGAATTTTTTTCAGCATAAAGGATTAATCAAAGCTAATAATATTACAAAACATGCAAATCAGTAAATAAAAAACATGAGCCCTGAGGCCCTAAGCAAAAGCTTTTCATACGATCACACACATCTACAAATAAAATAAACTTTTATTTTCAAAAATCAAGAGTAATGTGTAATAATCAACTGATTTTAAATAAACAACTTGAGGCCCTTCATTACAGCATATATTTACAAAACATTTCATTAACATATTCTTTTGGTCTAATTTATTAGACGGAATGTCAATGTTCTCTGTTCTTTAAGACAATCTTCTTGTTTCAGGATGTATATGTCCCTACCCATTAGATACACGTATGCTCTACTTCATGTGTGCAAGTTTATTAAAAAAAAATAATTCCTTCATGCTCTACAAGAAAGCCATCAGAGGACATTTGAGAAGTTTTGGTTTGTTGTGTAAAGATCTGATTAAGTCTGGCTGAAGTAGTGGTGTTGTTAGGATTGGATTGGGTCAAGTTATGGATTGGGTCGGACCTCAGCGTAGTTCTTGATCACCTGTGAAAAGCGGATCACTTTCATGTTACTGGATTTAGCTTTAAAGTCCTGCCACAGGTACTCAGGTGAGAGCACTTTGACAGGTTTGTTGTACAGAAAGTACTTGTTCAGGTGAGACTCTTCCTGCCATGCGGCTTCAATCTGATTGGCTCGGTCGAGGTCCAGCTGTGTGCGGCACGTCTTGGTCAACTTCAGTACCTGGTCAAGGCGTCCACCGAGTACGGCCCCTCCATAGTAGTAGTCTCCCTCCTCCAGGGGGATGAAGGCCAAAGATTCGGGACGCCTCTCGTATGGGAATTGATTCCGTGGGGTCCCGAAATACCCAGGGTGCAGCACAGCAATTACATCAGCCAAAGTCTCGGCCCCCCAGTGCCCATAGAATTTGGTGTCAACATCTAGGCTGAAGATGTAGTCAGCTTTGTTGACAAGCCTTTCCTCGATGAGCTTTTCGATCATCTCCATCCTGCGCAACGTGATTTCCTGCCAGCGGTTCGAGCTTGGTGTTTGAATCTTCACCAACTTACGCCCTGCCCCCAGCTGAACAACTGGAACCTCATCAGGGCGATCTGTAAACAGGTAATAATGCACGTGGTAACCCACCATGAAGTGCTGCTCTGCTGTCTCAAGGAAATCCTTCAAGAAACGCACATACCTGTAGAACAGAGAAGTATGAAATCAATTGATTAATCATAATGTTTTTAAAGAAACGGAGAGCTTGACTGATGCACCAAACAAATACCTGCACACACACACACAACCTTGGATCTGAACTTAATAGCTTAAATGTTACATCACTGTACAAGCATCATGGTCCAACTGAAACAGTTTGAGTGTCACAGTTCACCTGAGCTCACTTGTCAGGGTCAGATAATCAAAGTCTGAGCATCAAAGTCAAACAACAGTCTTCAGAGTATAGTTTTATCATCTAGTGTCTGATCATCAGCATTGTAACAAATAAGTTACGGGCCGAGCATCAGGATCCATTTCTCAGGTTTAAAGCATCATGGTCTGAGCGACAGTCTGAGTGTATCTGTTAATAATCATTTCTAATGTTCTGGAATTTTCTTCAGGATCAATAAAGTTTCTATCTATCTATCTATCTATCTATCTATCTATCTATCTATCTATCTATCTAATACTGTATGTCAGAAATGAAATTTGTGAAACAATGAAGTAATGGCACTGCTGCAGTTAATTTGTGAGGAGTGATCAGCACACACACACACACACACACACACGCACGCACGCACAAAAAGGTCAGTCTAAAAAACCATATTGTAAATATTAAAGTATGAGTATGGCTTTGTTCACATGGCATGCAAAATCTGATTCCTTTTTTTTCATATGTTACTCAGATCTGATTTTTTTAATGCCAGTGTGAACAGCACATGGAATCTGATCTTTCTGATTCTGATTTGAACCAATTCCATCTACTGATCTCTCAGTCCTTTAGTTTAAATATTCAGATCAGGACAGTGGCAGCATAGCGACAGAACGCTGTACACCTGAATGGCGCTCTGCCCCTTTTTCACTCCAAGTAAGGAGAACACAGTCCAGGTCAAAGTGATATACACTTATGCAAATACCTGAAGATCCAATGATTAGAAATGCTCATGCTATGCAAAAGAACCAATAGAAACAAATCAAATTGCTGATTATACTTTAGGGTGTGTTTATAATGCACAGCATCAGTAAATGCCCCGACAAGCAGTCAGCATTTGAAGTGTGCAGTGCTGTAGGAAATCTAGAAGCTCAAAAGCAAAATTGGAAGTATCTAGGCATGCGCACTGAGGACATGTAGCAGTTACAGTCAGTTTACACATGACAGAGTGTTCCTTCCACATCAGATTGGGTGCGTGATCTGTTCAGACATGTCAGCTAGAGAGTGCAGTGAAAAAACATGTCGAGAGTATATATTAAAAAAAACAACAACATTATAATAATCAAATCCAATCAGTAAATCAGAAATAGACCACTTTATCCTGCAGTGTGAATGCGCCCTAAAATATACAGTTGCATGTAAAGCTTAAGTACAGCGTCAGGATTAAAGTTATTTACACTATAACCCACAATGCACTGTGTGTGATTAAAATGAATGAATAAATAAATAAATTAATAAATGTGATGGCTTACTTTCCCAGTGCGAAGACTGTGGCCGCCACGGTGATGTTCTGTCGCGTGTAAATGGCATCGATCACAGACAGATCAAATGTTCCCTCCCAGACTATTGGGGCTAACCATGCGGTTGTTGTGGCAACATCAGGGCGACTGACAAAACACACAAACACACACACACACATATATATATATATAAGAATTTTGTGGAAGCAATGAACAAAGAAGGTGTAGGTTTTAACTAGTATTGTATTTTTGTCTCTTAATATAAAATTATTCGCTCGCCTGCCTAACAGACAATTCTTAATCCATAGGGTTTAATATGATGGTGGCCCTTAGCAGCTATAACAGCTTCTTTTCTGCTCTTCTGTGAAGGCTTTCCACAGGGTTAAGGAGTGTGCTTATGGAAATCTTTGACCATTCTTCCAGAAGTGCATTTGTGAGGTCAGACACTGATGTTGACGAGAAGGCCTGGCTTCAAATTCATCCCAAAAGTGTTCTATCGGGTTTAGGTCAGGACTCTGTGCAGGACAGTCAAGTTTCTCCATACCAAACTTGCTCATCCATGTCTTTATGGACCTTGCTTTGTGCACTCTTATGCAGTAATGTTGGAACAGGAAGGGGCCGTCCCCAAACTGTCCCCACAAAGTTGGGAGCATGAAATTGTCCAGAATGCCTTGGTATGCTGAAGCTCTATAGTTCCTTTCACTGAAACTGAAACCAACCCACCAAACTTTACACTTGGCACAATGCAGTCAGACAAGTACCGGTCTTCTGGCAACCGCCAAACCCAGACTCGTTCATCAGATTGCCAGACAGGGAAGCGTGATTCCCCACTCTATGATTTTTTTTTTTTTATGTGGCCTAACACGCTGTGGCAGAGTTGCTGTCATTCCCAATCACTTCCACTTCGTTATAATACCATAGTTAGTATTTAGAGGAAATTTCATGACTGGACCTATTACACAGGTGGCGTCCTATCACGCTTCCACGATGGAATTCACTGAGCTCCTGAGAGCGACCCATTCTTTCCCAAATGTGTGTTGAAATGGTTTGCATGCCTTGGGGCTTAATTTTATTCACCATGGAAGTGACTGGCAGTGTTGGGGGCCGTTACATTACTGCTGTCTGGCTCATGGATTACATAAATTGTCTGAATAACGGATTACATTTTTGAAAATATAACTAAATAACTGAGTACTTAAATGACAAACCTGATGCGTTAGATCACTCGTTACATCAAAAAAGTAATCCAAGTACTCTAACTTTGTAACGCGTTACAACCCAACACTGGTGACTGGAACACCTGAATTCAATGATTTGGAAGGGGGAGTGAATACTTTTGGCAAACACACACACTCACCCACAAAACTCACCGATTACGTGTGCTTGCCTGGTTGTATTTAATTCTAAAGAAGGGGTGAACAGGAGAAAATAGTTAAATTAATAAATAAGCATATTCTCACAGAAACAGGAAAATGCTTTAGTTTTATTTTCTTGAAAATAAAGTTATACATTTATTTTAGTTTCTGATGTAAAGGTCTACGTGTAATTGAAAATGAAACAAAGACTGAATTACGTGTGACTTGACCTAACTTTGAAATCATCAAGAACAACGAGGAGACATAAAATGAGAACATGTGTGTGTGTGTGTGTGTGTGTGTGAGTGTAAGTGTGTGAATGTGTGTAAGTCAAAATGTTAATTGGATTATAAAACAACCACCAATGCAGAAGAGAGAGAGAGAGAAAAAAAACGAAGGATAGCTGGGGTGAAGGTGTAATAGTCTGGAAGCAGCTGTCCCAGGTGACTCAGGTAACTACAGTGATTAGCCCCGCCTCCCAGCACCTACGGCATGATGAGAATACACCAGGGAAATAGAGCAGGTGAGCATAACCAAATGTGTGTGTGTGTGTGTGTGTGTGTTTTCTCACCCCTCACAGAATTACACAGTTTTCATACATTCATATCCACAACAAAGTTCATATTCAACGACCATGTTCATACTCATGTCCAAGTCCACATACAAATCCATGTCCACATCCATGTTCAGGTCTATGCTCTAGTACATGCATCTACATCCAAGTCCACATCTGCATCTACAGTTCCAGACTGAAAGACTAATTTAAATTGTTGCAGAATTTTTGCTGAGGTGTATAGCATTAAAAGAAAAGAAGCTAGCAATGTTCCTTATGGGGCCTCAACTGTAAGACCATGGCTCCCTTTTCAGTATGAAACTGGGCCTTAAATAAGGAAACTGGTAATCAGCAGAAACCTGCAGCACCTGGCTGGTATTCAAAAAAAACCTTCTGGATGCTTCAGCCTAATTGCTTTACCCCTTGTCTGAGCAAATCTACATTAGCTAAGAATTAAGAGAAAAAATTAATAATTTAATAATTATAAAGAATAAAGATATTAATAATAAATGCATAATTATAACAAATAACAGACTATAATAATATGGGAGATAAATGATCAGGTCACTTGTTGTTATTGACAGCCTTATTTCCTGTTCCATTCCTGGTTTTGTTTATTTCCATTAATTCTTCTTATTTTCATTAAGTCTTCAACATTTTTGTCTCCTTTTGTCTCTGTCTTCATCTTTATTTGCATAGTCTCTCTCTCTCTCTCTCTCTCTCTGTGTGTGTGTGTGTGTGTGTGTGTTTGTGTGCGTCTATGTTGGCTGGGTGGTTGCATGAGTGTGTGTTGCTTACCTGGCATTAAAAATGTAGTAAACAAACCTGAAAGAAAAATCACACAAATTCATAATCTGAACTAAAAATCAACAATTGGCAGCCAAACAATTCATATGTAAATAGTTTTAATTATTATTATATAATTATTATAATTACAGTTTTTAATCTCTCTCTCTCTCTCTCTTCCTGTATGAAATATGACTTAATAAATGCAGAACTGTTTTTAAACATGTTTACACATTTTTATTCATGTTTAAAAAAAAAAGGAAAACAAAAACCTTATTTTGATGCAAACTAAATTTTTGGGGGGTTTGAAGGACAAATGCTTAAAGAATCCTAAATTCATACGGACTGGCGTGTGAAGGAAGCTGCTGGCACGGCGTAAACACAGATGAGGGGTTTATTGAAAAACGAACACAAGCATTGAACAAAACCGAAATCTAAACCAGACCAGGAACAGTTAACCAAACAGAGCAGAAACCTTTAACAAGTCAAACGATAAGATGCCAAGATCTATTTTTTTGTTCTATAGTACCATGCAAATGTCTTTAGCACAAATAATTGCTGCAGAGTCCTCAAAAACTTTCATCAAAAAGAACACTTTTAAACTTTAAAACATTTAAAACATTATAAAAAGCAGTTGAACAGTAACTGTGTGTGTGTGTGTGTGTGTGTGTGTGTGTGTGTGTGTGTAGTTTTATAAGTGCTGGAGAATATTAGTTCTTCTGGTAACTTTGTCATACAAACTTTGTTTCTTGAAACTGCTCGTGCATGTAATATGTTGCTTTCTTTACAAGCATGCAAACATTCTTCTGTTTATTTATTAAGTTGTTAAGGTGTGTTTGGAAAAAGTGAATGATTTTGTATATAATAATGTGGACATGATTTGCATAATTTGTAAAAGTACTTACAATACTGTACAAAAATCAATGTGATAAACAAAGATGCCTTTGACAAATATTTCTACATTAATGAAAAGAACACTAAAAATCAGTATTTGATGTGAAATCTCTTTGTTAGAAAATAATACATGCATAACATTTCTACTCAAGATGATAATGTGCCTAAGATTTTGCACAGTACTATATACAGTATATATACAGAGAGAGAGAGAGACAGAGAGAGAGAATGTGTGTGAGAAGCTGTTTTACATTATAATTACATTTAAAATGTAAATAAACATTTTATACTTCCTGTTTACTGTGTTTAACAGCAGATATTTCAAACACAAGCAGCAATCACAACTACAGTACTTATGAATAATTGTAAAGAAACAATAGATTTTGTGTGTACCTGTCACTGTTAGATATTATTATTATTAGCTTTATTGAATAAAACGGGCTGTAGAAAATTTAGCAATCTGTAATATAATAATAATAATAATAATAACTTACCCGACCAAAGCAATACCAAGTACCAGAAAATAAATATGGGTTCGCATTATGTATTTCCTTCTGTTAGTCTGTCACTCAGCAACGACAAAGCGAAAAATATACCAGTCTGCTCCCAGAGGTGCTTGTGTATGTTCGTGCGTGTGTGTGTGTGTGTGTGTGTGTGTGAGGGAAGAAACAGAGTGAGAGAGAAAGAAAGCAAGAGAGATAGAGAGAGAGGGGGTGTGGTCACAGACCTCCATTTCTCCAAGAAAAAAAAAAGTTTTATTTAATCCTTTATTTATTTTCTGTGAGTGACTTATCCTGGTTTACGTGGTGGAGGATCCGGAGTGTACTGTGGAAACAATGTTAAATTGCTGCACACCTGGACAGTGAGAGGAAACCAAACAACCAGGAGGAAAATCAGCAGGACTAAGTAAAAACATACAGTAGTCAAAGTCAAATTTACTTTTGAAGCACATTTAACACAACACAGTTTTGTCACAAAGTAGAATTCTAACATAGGTGCAGACAGAAACAGACAATAAAAACGACAATCAAAGAAGTTAAAATAAAAACAAAATCCAAATAAAACAAACAATAATAAGGCCACCCTTACTACATAAAATAAACAAATAAAACAACAAAAATAATAAATTAAATAAATAAAAACGAAAAGAAAAAATTATGTCCTCACACTGTATTAAATGCCAAAGAGTATAAAAAGGCCTTAAGATGAGATTTATAAATAGAAAGAGCAGAGGCCTGTCTGATGTATACAGCTCATTCCAGAGTTTAGGGGCAGCTACTGAAAAGCCATGATTGTTCTGAACTGTAAGTAAAAGTTGATGACCACACCTGAAAGACTGTGCTGGGTTGTATGGCTTTAAAAGGTCTGAAATATTCGGTGGTACTACATTATTCAAGGCTTTGTAGGCTGCACATGGAGCCATTGTAAGAACACCCGGAAAATAAGTTATGTGTTCCCATTTACATGTGCAGCACCGTTTTGGATCAAATGCAACCGTACAGCATAGAGGGCATTACAATAATAAAGTTGACTCAAAATAAAAGCATGTAGAACAAGATTATTATTATTTTTTTGACAGCATGACCTTGAGGCGGCACGGTGGTGTAGTGGTTAGCACTGTCGCCTTGCATCGAGGTTAAATTCCAGGCCAGGCTTGATTCCCGTCTCTGTTTGCATGCTCTTCCCATGCTTGGTGGGTTTCCTCCCACAGTCCAAAGACATGCAGGTTAGGTTAATTAGCGTTCCCAAATTGCCTGTAGTGTGTGAAAAAGTGTGTGTATGTACGTGTGCCCTGCAATGGATTGCCAAGTCTCCTGAGATAGACTCCAGGCCCCCCGCAACCCTGTATACAGGATTAAGTGGTATAGATGATGAGTGAGTGAGTGAGCTTGACCTTGGGCAACACCCCAAGCTGAAAAAGCTAACTTTATTAACAGAGTTATTTCTTTATCCAGTTAAAAATCGTTGTTCAGTAAAACCCCCAGATTTCTAGCAGGTGGTTTTACATATTTTAAGGGAATGCATCTCTATGAAAGGATCAACACAGGCACCATTGGGTCCAAATACCAGAACTTCAGTTTTAGTCTTAATAAGACTAAAAAGCCATCCATGGTTTCACATCCTCCAGACATTCCAACAGTGGTGTTAAAACTGTTTGCATGGATGTATGCACAGATAAAGAGCAGAAAGAGTTGATCTGGCTGGCCTAGGTGTAGAAGGGGTGCAGCTTTATACAGCATATCACAAACTACAACAGCAGCAAACCTATCACTGTGAGTGACAAAGTTTCACTGGCAGAGGAACTGTCATTGCTCATTTTCAAGTGTCAAAAATCTACCTTTGCTAGGTACCCTACAGGATTATGAAATTAAATTCAATTCAAATGTATTTGTATAGCGCTTTTAACAATTGTCATTGTCGCAAAGCAGCTTTAAACAATCAAAAGAATTATGGTGGTTTGTATGAAATGTGAATGAATCAAAATGATAAAGATTGTCCCTAATGAGCAAATCAATGGCGACGGTGACAGTGGCAAGGAAAAACTCCCTGAGATGGCAATAGGAAGAAACCTTAAGAGGAACCAGGCTCAAAAGGGAACCCATTCACATTTGAGTAATAATGGATAGCAGGGATTGATCTGCAGTCATACTGTGGGTTAGGAGGCTGGAAGTTATAGCAGTATAGCGGGAGATGTGTTTAAGTTAATATAAAGTCCAGTTCATTATTGGAAGCTCAAGTAGACTGTAGAAAATTTCAGTCCTGAACTATCAAGCGACTTTGGTCACAAGACCTCAGAGAGCAGCTGTCTGCATCAGCCAAGGCCAGGACCATCTTCATGGTAAAGTGAAACCATCCCCAGTCGCCACACGCATACCAAACAGACCACACGGGGCATCCATGTAGCGAGATCTCCAACCAGAAGCAGGACACCAGGAAGAGTCAGATCCAGAAGGTAGAAGGGGTCTGGATCACTGGCAGCTCAGGAGGGACATGTATAGCTTGTCAGAGAGACAAGGAGAGTTAAAGAAAGAGTGGGAGTGAGAGTAGAGGACAGAGTCACGACTGCTCTGACCTCCGACCAGGGATTAAGGACAATAATGGACTACAAAGCACCAACATCCGGTATGATGAACGCAGACATGTCTATGGGAGGCGAGCTAAACACCTTCTATGCTTGCTTTGAAGCTCCAGCTAAAGATGCTAGCGATGCTAATGCCATCAGCTGCAGACCGGAAGAGAATGCCAGCACCGGAAATGCGTTCATCATCTCCGAGCATGATGTGAGGAGAGCATTCAGGAGAGTGAACACCAGGAAAGCAGAAGGACCAGACGGAATCTCAAGGCCTGTGCAGACCAGCTAGCACCTGTATTCACAGAGATATTCAACCTCTCCCTATTCCAGTCGGTAATCTCCCCATGCTTTAAAGAGTCCATCACTGTTCCTGTCCCCAAGAAACCCCATCATGCTTCCCTCAATGATAATTGTCCTGTAGCCCTGACTTTAGTAGTGATGAAGTGCTTTGAGCGGCTGGTCAGAGACTTCATCATCTCTTCACTACCGGACACACTGGACCCATTACAGTTTGCATACCACCCGAACCGCTCCACAAACGATGCAATCTCTCATCTCCTCCATACAGCACTCGCTCACCTGGACACTCGGAAGGGGAATTATGTTAAGATGCTGTTCATCGACTACAGCTCATCATTTAATACCCTCAAGCATTTTTGATAACTTGCAATGAGTGTTACAGCAGTGTGGAGGAATTTTGGCCCACTCATCTTTGCAGAATTGTTGTAAAACAAGCCGCATTAGAGGGTTTTTCAAGGTCTTTTAAAGGTCATTCCACAGCATCTCATGTGAATTCAGGTCAGGATTTTGACTAGGTCACCCCAAAGTCTTCATTTTGTTTTACTTTAGCCATGCAGAAGTGGACTTGCTGACAGTGGCAAGAAAAAAACAAGTACATGATGATTTGGCACAAACCATTTTTATGGATAATAAACATACACATTTCACACCTTTTTAAAATATTATTTAGGAGAACATCATTACATATCAAACATTATATACCACCCAGTCACCCTTTACTATGGGTAACAGACAATCATAATTTAACTTGTACAAGCATCATAAGCCTTCTTTTTCTGGAATATGACCTTATCTACTGTGAAACACTGGCACGTACACCACAGAGAAGTGAAGCGAATCAAGTTGATTATCTTGTTACTGTGGCACTCACTAGCCACAGTTAAGGTCAGTGCGCATGAGTCGCGAATAAGAGACTTGGCATAAATGGTAGGCATGGGAGTGTCACATGGTGAAAGCAATTGCTGACAAAAAGAACACAAAGGCTCGTCTCACATTTGCCAAAAAAATCATCTTGATTATGCCCAAGAGTTTTGGGCCAATATTCTGTGGACTGATGAGACAAAAGTTGAACTTTTTGGAAGGTGTGAATCCCGTTACATCTGGCATAAAACTAACACAGCATTTTAAAAAAAGAACATGGTGATGGTAGTGTGATGGGCTGGGACTGCTTTACAGCTTCAGGATGTGGACAACTTGCCATAATTAATGGATCTATGAAATGTGCTCTACAAAAAAAAATCCTGAAGGCTATCAGT